>JANTPZ010091039.1:0-23013 GCA_025593235.1 Vachellia pachyceras | reverse complement strand
CCGAGTCGACTCGTTGACCGGGTTGACTATGGTTCGGACCGGCCAATCCGCCGGTTCAACGGTTCACCGGTCGGACCGGCCGGTCCGAACCGGGTTTTTGAACCATGGTTCCCAAGAGCATCTTGAAAAAGAACCAAGAACACTTTGGAAGTTGGATTAAAGGAAAGCTAAGATCTTGAGGTAGCAAAACTACTAATCTCTTTTTATATTTAAGAAAATGATTTGTGAATGTTACATGAACTTTTATGATGAGCAAAGCGCATGATTTGTGTATGAAATGTGACTTTTGTGCTATGGCCATATGCATATTCAAGTGAAGTATGATGTGTCACATGTTTAGATGTTCATACACATGCCATAAAGTTATGTATGCACATTCACAATGTCTTGATTATGTGGTTTTGCTATTGGGATTCCCAAATCTCATCCCGTCACTAACCATGTAGATACAAGCTCAAACAAGGATAAGGAAAATATTATTGATGCATGAAGAAGTTGCTCTTACTTGCATGTTTTTGTGTAAATATTTGAGTTATTGGCTCTCTGAAGTTTTTGGTTGTTGTGGTTGTAACTCTAAACCTCTACTCAAGGTACCATGTGAATGTGTGATGATGCATGCCTAAAAATGGACTAAAACCAACAAGGAATGGTAAGGGGATAGTCATGCATATTTAAGAAGTGTTAAGGAACCAAAAAGAGGCTTTGGTGAATTTTAACAAAAATTGGTTTTCAAAGTTAAGGGGTTCCAAAAGCCCTTAAAAAATGAGTTTGTTTCACATGGCACTGAAAAATAGAAAACTAGCTCCAAATGGGCTGAAATTTCCTAATAAGGAACTACACATCCTAGGCTTTAAAATGATATAAAGTTTGCGAAATTTGGATGTGTATTTTGAGAGATATGATTTTCCAAAGATTGAGGTAAAATCTGGAAAACTAGGGTGAACCATTTCGGACAGTATGTGTTTTTTGAATAAACTATATCAAATGGTCAAGAATTGGAACCAATGAGTATTTTTCCCCTATAGTTAACTTAATAAGAAAAATTTAGAAATTGGAATCACTCAGTTTTGGATTTTTTATAATTAATTCTGATTTTTCAAAGTTGGGCCAGAAATTTGGAAAAAGACCCATGAACAGTACCAGCATCTTTTCCGTTTTTAAAAATTCTAGTTCACAATTTTGGACAAATTTGTGATATCCATAGCCCAAGAGTGATTCTTAAGTGATTTATAATAAGAAAATAGGGGGATAATAGGAGGTGTCACAGGGACAAGCTATCCCTCATCGTGTCTGTGATTAGCTCTTGGACTATTCCTCTACAGTGTTCTTCTTCTCTTATGTCTATTACTGCTCTTGAATTGCCTTCCACAACCAGTCGCGTTACTCCTAGTTCCTTTGCTACATGAAGTCCCCATAGTACCCCACATCTCAGCCTGAAAAGCACTACATATTCCAATGTTCATCATATAACCTCTTATCCATTTCCCGTTCAATCTCGTATTACGCCTCCACATCCAACCCTTCTTGTACCTCCTTTAGCTACTCTATCAAAATTCAACTTCATCCACCCTGCAAGAGGCTCGGTCCATTTCACCTCCTAATTCCTAAACCTTTTGTACAGATGTTTCACTTATGGATTATCATAACCATCTTCAATCGGCTACTTGTGAAGAAAACCCCACTATTGGAGTTCATAGTTGATTTTTTATTTTAATTACTGTTTTCCCCTTGGTTGTTCTTGATAAATACCTGTTCTGCCTCATGTGATTGTGACATTTTTTAATCCATTTTTCTGTCATGATGCAGTCTTGAAAAATGTGTTGATGTAAAAAGCACATCACGTATTGATACGTTTCACAAACTCAAGAATTGAGGTTGGTGAAGCTTTTTCTATGCTCCCTGGTGATGAAAAATTTAAGATGATGTGTTACAATTTCTCTGCCCATATATATGATGGCTTTGTTCATGTTCACGCTTAATGGTAGACGTTGCAGTCTTTAATGGTAATATAATACCATTAAATGTGTGTTAATGGCTTTAAAAGTTATTTTGAAATATTGAATGGGATAAATGATTGTCAATTGTTTATTATAAATGTTATCAATTGTTATTCATCCTAGTTGCATCGGTTACAAATGAGCACTTGATGAGGATTGTATTGCAATAATTAATTATTAATAGCATATGCTGCAAAACATCTCTCCTCTCATCACATATTCATTTGTTATAATGCATATATTATTACCAATTATATTTCTGTCGTTGTTCAAGATTGGATCCGTTAATATATTGATTAAATGGAAATATGCACTGAATTTATTAAATGTAAATATGCATTTTATTTTAAATGTCAAGTTTTGTCATGGTTTTATATTGTCAGGTTGTATTGAAGAATATGTTCAATTATTAGGGAAATATTTTATGCCCATGTGTCTATGTTTGAGGGGTGATTTAGTGCTTTGATTAATTGAAGAAATCATGGATTCGAATGTTATGAAACTTTGTCATTTTTATAACAATATTAAGAACATATCTAATTTAATTAGAATGGAAGGAGACTGTATGGTGGGATTCTAATTTAATTAGAATCATAAGATGTGAAATAGATTGAGCAACCATTTTCAACCTTCCAGGAAAGAATATATTGTCATAATGTAATGTACTGTTATGAAACTTCAAAAGCATTAACCGATTAAGTGAAATTGAAGTTTTAAGGGGAAGGTATGCGCATAATATTCTGCAGCCTGGTTTTCTTGATTAATGTCCCTTTATGATAAAAATATTCTTCTTTAATGGTCTTCTATATATATTTCCTGAGAATGGGGTCAAAGCTTTACTTATGCTGATTAAAATCAAAAAAAAAAATTTGAGTTTCAAATTGATAGTGGTTTAATCTTTGGAACATGAATTAGTGAGAATTCATTGTGCTTCTGTTGTGAAAATGCTTTAACGTGATCATATCTCTACGGTGAAAACCTGTTATTGCAAAGGGATGTTTTACGGTGAAAACTTTAATTTATGAGATGAGGTACTATGATTCTCACTCTCTAAAACATGCTACTGTTCGTTTATGTTCTTCTCACTTCAAACTAGGAATATAATGTTGGAAAATGGTAAGACGTTATCTCTCATAGTTGTGAAAATATTGAAAAATAGAAATACATGATTTCTTTAAAGAATTAATTGAAAGTGCCTATCATGATTTTCCATGTGTTCATATTTATGCGGTGACAATTTCGTCTATTATGATCCAAGGAAATTAGACAACTCCTTGTAGAAAGTGAGATTGAAAATTGGTCATAAGCAAGTATGAAAAGATGCTTGTTTGATCATTTGTTTTTCAGCAGGATCAATTCGACCGGAAATAAGGTCAGGTTGTTTGTAATGTTATTACAAACATTAAGCATGTCTTGATCTAGGCTCACAAGAGGTCCTAGTCTAAGTATTCATCATTTTGAAAATGGGATATGTTAACGACCTCTTTTTTTGGGGTCTCTTTGGCGGTTCCATCTCTGCTTTCACTTGCTTCTGCTAAAAATCATAATGAATAAAGCCGTTTGAGAGATGTAAATTTGGTTGCATTATTTGTAACGTCGGTTACTACAAACATTAATGGGAACTTTAAAGTATGATCATAATGAATTTCTTTTCATAATATAGATTTATTAGACTTTAAATATATATATTTATATATATCATATTCCATACAATGTGATGGCTTCTATTAGCATCTTTAATGGGTTTTACGGTTTTCCTGGTATGCTTTTAGTTCTGCTTTTATAAAAAAAAAACTAACGATGTTTGGTTGATTGTTGTTCTATTAGCTTTGGTTAAAATGGAAATAATTATCTTATTAAATCCAGAACTAGAAGGCTAAAGAAAAATCGTGCCATTGATGGAAATGTGCAAGACTTATATGCCATGACACCCATGAGATAAGGACCAATTTAAATAAATGTGCTGCATGGGCTATTTCATTTGCTCAGGCTTACCATATATATATATATCTTCATATATATCTTATGGCGTTGGCATCATTGTCAGATACATGATGATATGCATGCATCATTGATTTTATCTCTACTCAATACATAATTTCAATGGCTGCATAAAAATTTTGAAATGTGAATGCCACATTTAAAATATGTGATTATGTGGTGATTTATGTAATGTGGTCTGAAATACAAATTATGAATTTTAATTTGTGTGATGCTCTGTGAAATTAGAATGGAAGATAATTATATGGCATGAGATTCTAATTAATTAGAATCATAATATGTGAAATATTTAAAAGTGTGGGGTGCGTAGTAACCTCGTATGTGTAGTGGGGTACTTTACAATCATTTTGGCAAATAAAATTATGGTTGTAAAATTATATCAATCGCTAGCCCCTTTTTAAAAATATTAAGGTGCGTGGTGAATTAAGTGGAGGCTATATTATTTGCTTTTGAGAGCTAGTCTTGTGAATTATCAGATTTTGTGTTGCTTGAAACAAGCATTATATGTGTGACACACACAATCATTTATCTAGTATGGAGATAATTTTTTTTTCTAATTTTCATGATTTGTGGGTGTATATCTATCTTGGTATATGCATATGTATATATGAATATTGTGAGTATTGAACTCTTAATCTGGATACAAGTTATATTAGCTATATTGCTTTGTTGCTTCAAATTTAATTTGAAAGCATGGATGGATCAAATGTGATTTTGGATGTTGAAATCATAAAGGAATAAGAATGTGGATGATATATGATACTAAAAAATGTTGCCGAAATATGGCTTTGAATCATTGTGTGAATATTCCTTATGATGATAACATATTATTTGAAGTGATTTTTGCAGCTCAATTTGTATATGCACAAATTTAGAGAATTTGTTGCATTAGAAAATATTAATCTATGTGATATGCTTATGCTATATGGAGATTGAGCATGTGTAATTATGCAGCCTACAGGATATAAATATTTGAGGGATACTATAAATATTAGTATCATGAACAGTGGATTCCCATTGTATTGAAATACACCAATGTCAACTGAACTTCAGTTTTATATGAGAAAATCCACTATGAGTATTCAACTTAAATGGTGGTTCAAATAATTATGTGAGTAAGAGTTTGTTAGTCTGAAATTGACTGGTATTGGATGCCTAAGTTGTTGAAAGCTTATTGTCAAAATTTTGGTGTGAATTCGACATTTTTTGTTGAAGAGCTGTGATTGCCAAATGGCAATATTCATTGTAGATAGAACAATGGTACTTGTGAATATTGTTTGAGATATAATATGATATAGCATGCTAAAAAAATTATGAAGTTATCTCAATCAATATTGTGAGGTTAAAAGTTGACCTAGTGGATCCATTAACAAAACCCTTGGAGAAGGAAACAAACTATTGAAATATCGAGGGGAATGTGACTTAAGCCAATTTGATAATTGACAGTGATGGTAGCCTAACCTTTGTGATTAGAGATCATATGAAGAAGGTTCATATGGGTAAAAACAAGTCACTTGTTAATTCTGCTAGTACTAACCTTTTATAGTCCCTTCCTATGGTTTGAGAAAGTGCTAGAATGCATTGTTGGAGAGGCTGAGCAAAGCTCTTAATGATTTCATAGTCCTTATGGATGGTATATTCATTGTAGATATACTTGATGAAATCACCTGGATGAATGTGAAGTGGGGTCGCTTCTATGAGACCGTGGCAAAGTCTCTAAAGCATTCGTTGAACACCAGGCGCTCGCAAGGCCGTTTAAGCGCAAAACCACCGTTAACAACAGAAAATGTGGGGATATATTTTGACTAATAAGGCTTCTAGTATACAAAAAAGATTTGTTAGTTCATAGAAACATATATTTCACTAACATCTCTGTGTACTAAGAACTATTGGTCTAGGTTTGGTTCATAGTCGAAAGACACTATATTCGAAACCTTTATACTCATCTTGTAAACCAAATGAGCATATGATAGTTGTCTTTTAACACACATGTGGGGGATTGTTGGAATTACATATGGGTGTGTGTTAAAAGGAGAATGAAGTCCCATACTGCTTAAAACAATGAAGGCAAGGAAGTCCCACATTGTTTGGAAAAATGAGGGCCTTGTCATGTGGAACCTATAAATATCATGCTCCACTATTGAGGATGATACACCAAGCTCTTGACCAAATTTTAGAGCTTCTCTCTTCTTTTCCTCTTTGCTTCCTACTCTTTATTTTGCTCCGGCAAGAAGAGTCCGTTTAATCCTAGGAAGTTGCCGACTTATAGCGGAATAACTCTTTAGAACAATGTCCTTGGGCAAGACTTGGGTTAGTTATTTTCCAAATATTGTTATTATTTTCCTACAATCTAAGAGTTATGTTGCAACTCTTTTTGCTTACAGATTTGCTGCTAATAGTATGAGCACAACACTGTGGAGAAGCTTAAAAATCCACTGAGTTATTTTTTATGTTTAAGTGCTAATTACAACAACTTGTCTATATATAGATTAAAAAAGAACTTACTTTTTTTCTCTAGATACTTTGTTAGGGTTCTCTGTTTTTCTTTTTGCATCATTGTTCTGTCCCGTATGGTAAAAAATGTCCAATGTAGTGGATGCTATAAAGTCAACAAACAAAGCTTCCACAAGTACCGGATGCTATCTTTTCTAGACTTCATAAAAATATATTAAAAGAAACTACCTTCATGTGATTTTGGCTATGGAAATAATAATGTTGTCATGCTTTGTTGAAAAATGACTCATTTCTATCTTACACTACTTTCTCGAGTATTTTGACTATGGAAACTAATTTACAGAATGTTGATAGACTTTTCAGCAGAGAAGTTTCTGAACAATGCTTAATGCTTTGTTAAACAGAGCTCCATGACTAAGTTCAAGTAGATGCAATGCAATTTTAAAAACTTGATCATATGGCGCATTTTTGGACTCATGACAGCAGAAGTTATTTGTCTGATGGGGGCATTTTGGATCAGGAAATATGCTCAATGAAAGAAACAAACACATAAATCAACATTAAATTGTCATTGTCGGTATCCCTAGCGACCCTTATCTTAACAGAGTGACAATGCAGTAATAGCTGTGTCCAAGCAACAAGAAAGTGGAAGTGAAGTAATTGTGAGTGATAGTATTAGTAGCTTGCCAGACTCTCTACTTCACCGTATCCTATCTTTTCTACCGACAAGAGAAGTTGTTGGCACAAGCCTTTTGTCTAAGAGGTAGAGATCATTTTGGCATTCAATTCCCACTTTTGACTTTGAAGGTGAAAGAATTTCTAGTCTTGACTTGTTCGTTCAGTTTGTACATGCAGTCCTGTTAATGGCAGACGTGAAACCTATAGAAAGTTCCGACTCAAGTGCCGAAGACATGGTGTGGTACAGAAAGGCAAAAGGCTCAAATCTAAAGGGGTTCCCCCTCTAGGATTAATATTTGGATTAACACGGCTATAAATCACAAAGTCGAGCATTTTGAGCAATGCTCTATCTATAATGATGACATTGTTGTGCCCCTAGCATTTTCAACTGTAGTACCATCAGGGTTTTGATGTTGAATTCAGTTGGAGCGAATATTCCTTCTTCTATTAAGTTGCCTTTGCTTAAACTCATGCACTTGTGGAACATTAAATTTCTAGATTATGAATGTTTGGCAAATCTTCTCTCGGGGTGTTCTTTTATTGAAGAATTGGTGATGATGAAAGATGACGATGCTGATGATGTGGAAGAAAAAGATTTCATTGTGAATATTGAAAAGCTTGAACATTTGGTTTCAGCAAATGTCCCTTCCTTTCTAATAGCTTTAAAAGCTTTGACTAATGTGACACACCTACAATTAAATGTGGTATTAGTGATGCTGACTTGCATTATTGCCTTTTATTCTATAATTTTACCACCAATTAAGCTTGGTCTTCCTCATACAGGACAAGTCGCCTGTACATGAGATTCCTATCTTTGACAATTTTTTTTGCCGAACTATCTTTGACAATTTAACCCATATAGAAATTCCACATCTTGATTGAAGGTTTTAGGGGTAAAAATTGGAAACAAACGTGAGAAGAAAGAGCTTTGAAAAATATTTCTAAGGATGTATATTATTCAATTTGCAAAATATGCTAAATCCCTATGAATCAGCATCTACATGACTAATTGATAACATCCCACTAAATCGGCAGATACATGGCTAAAAAATAGGAGCAAACTTTAACAGAATCGAACTCTAATAATTTGTTTTCAAAGTGCAACCAATTCCTACAAATTAGCAACAAACTAATGGTAGCTAGTGAGACATATCTCAACACTCCTCCTTGCGTCGATAGCTGCACATGTATGAAGCTTCATCCTTAACTCTTTAAACTTGTCTCTCAGTAGCTTTAGTAAAAATATCAGCAACTTGATCAGAGGTTTTGCAATAAGTCACTATAACTTCACCACTATGTTGGACATTTCTAATAAAGTATAACTTGATGTTACAATGCTTAGTTTTGCCATGAAAAACTGAATTCTTGGATATTGCAATGGTTATCTTATTGTCCATATAAATTGGTATGCTTTCCTGTTGCATAAACTGTAAATCAATCAGCATCTTTCTTAATCAAAGAGCTTGCTTAATAGCTGCATTTGTTGTAATGAATTCAGCTTTTGCAGTTGATTAAGCCACCACTTCCTGCTGCTTTGAACTCTAGGAAAAGACCCCAGAACTCAAAGTAAAATAGTACCTAGAGGTGCACTTCATATCATCTAATGACCCTCGCAATTTGAGTTATAACAGCCTTCCAATTTGAACACTTGATTATGTTTATACTGAATACCATAATCAAGGAGTATCTTTGATATACCTTATGACTCTCTTTGCATCCTTGTAATGATTCACTATATCACAATGCAAACATCTTGAAAGAACACTTACGGCATAGAGAATATCAGGTCTTATTGCAATCAAACACATGAGACAACCAATAAGACTTACTTAGCTTTTCCTTTTGATTCAATGGAGTAGCAATAGCTTTACATCCTTCCATGCCAAATTTGTTCAGAATTTCTTTTACATACTTTTTCTAATTAATAAATATTCCCTATTGATCTTGTTTTATCCCCATGTCCAAAAAATAGGACATAGTTCCTAAATCTGTTATCTTATAAACTTTCCGCATTTCTTGCTTGAATAAATCAACCTACTCAACATTGCTTCCTGTCACCAAAAGATCATCAACATATAAAGAGACAGTCAATAAATTAGCATGTGAGTGCTTGATATACAAAGTTGATTCATTTAAGCTTTTTGTGGATCTAAAGCTTTGCAAGTGCTCATGAATTCTGCTATACCATACTTTATGTGTCTGCTTCAACCCATACAAGGCTTTCTTTAACAAGTAGACCTTATCCTCTTGCCCTTGAACAACAAAGCCTTTTGGTTGCCCTACAAAAATCTCCTCCTTCAAGTAACCATTGAGAAAGGTTAACTTCACATCAAGCTGCCATACAACCTATCCCTTTTAAGATGCTATTGCAAGTATTAGTCTGATTGATTCTAGGTGTGCAACAGGTTATCTGTGAAATCATCTCCATACACTTGTGTATAACCTTTGACCACCAACCTTGCTTTATACTTTGATGGAGCCATCAACATTCAATTTTGTTTTGAACACACATTTACACCTCTGACTTTCTATTAGAGTTGGATTTGACCAAGAGGGGGTGAATTGGTCACTTTTAAAATTACAATAGAAATCACATAAATTAACAAGAGTAACCGAGAGGAATAGAGAGTAAGATGGACACAAGCAACTTATCCTGGTTCGATCCACCTGACCTACGTCGAGTCCCTAGAGCACCTCTGAGATTTTCAATTCACTATTCAAAACAATCAAGGCTCACCAGCCTTTACAATGGAGAATCTCACTCCCCCTTACAACATGTAATAGAACAAAGCACGCTCTCTGTTTTCTATCACAATCTCAACCCAATTGATTCAAAGTCCCAACCTTGAATATCTCATGGATTTACAGTTAAGTTGGACAAGATAAACTCTCTTGGAAGAGTATATAATAAATCACTAAAGCTCACTAGAATAATGAATATAATGACAGAAGGTAGTTTGAAGAATAATGGCATATTGAATTCTCTTTCAGTAGTTGTTTTATTCTATCTTCAAGGCTTCTTTATTTATAGCTGATGCTTCAATAAATGTCCGTTACTCAGAGTTTAAATGTCTGTTAAAAGCTTATGTTGTTACTTACACCAACTGCATTTGTTGACCGTCATTAATGCTTCATGAATGCAGCGGTTCAACCGTCGTGCCGGGGGTCATTAATGCTCATCTTCATTCCTCGGACTGCTTGATTAATTTAATGAAAGATCTGCAAAGCGCTTATTAGAGTAGGTAACGTTTAAAAAATTTAGATATGAGAGACGAAAGTTTAGGAGAACGCTAGGCTTAACTGTCAAACTGATACAATGTCAGACTAAGAGATACTCGAGTTATGAATTGAATACTAGAGTTTTGATCTGAGTAAGCAAGTGTAAATTTGAATTTCATAAGCCAGTACTCAAGTTATAGACTTAATACTTTAGTTCTTATAATACTTTCAGTTAATACTTGAGTTTTCAAGAAGAAGTTTGAAGTGAAAAACATTTTGGAAAACTTTACTACTCGAGTGTTCAAACACAGTACTTGAGCATTAACAACACTTACACCATAACTCGAGTTCTCTAATGCAAGTGTTGTGTTTGTTCTGAAAGAGATGCTCGATACTTGAGTATTACAAACCAATACTCGAGTGTTGACAACACTTCCATTTGTAACTCGAGTTTTCTGCTTCAAGTGTTGTGCTGTGTTTTAAAAATAAGGCTCGATACTCCAATGTTGCAAATCCATACTCGAGTGTTGACAACACTTTCTTCACAACTCGAGTTTTACAATGCAAGCGTTGAGTTTTTTTTGAAGAAGGAGCTCGATACTCGAGTATTACAAATTGATACTCAAGTGTTTATAACACTTCCATTGTAACTCGAGTGTTTAACTTCAAGTGATGTGCTGAGGTTTGAAAAAGAAACTCGATACTCGAGTATTGTAAATAAGAACTCGAGTATTGCCAACACTTTATTTCCAATACTCAAGTTTCACTTGAAAGCATTTAGTTATAAACCATTTTGGGTTCCAATACTCGAGTTTTTCAAAAACCTCACTCGAGTGTTGTCAATACTTCAATCTTATACTCGAGTTTTCACTAAGAGTATTGAAGCACAGAATCAGTTTTAACTCACGATACTCGAGTACAGACGATCAATACTCGAGTATTATCAATGCTTTAATAACTACTCAAGTACTGTTTGAAAGTATTGGATTTTAACAAGTTCCCAAGGCTCAAATGCTCGAGTTTCAAAATATAATGCTCGAGTATTGTCAATACTTTCATACAAACTCGATTACTGAGATACAAGACTTGAGTGCTTTAGGATGAACACTTAGCAACAGCAATCTAAACTTCATAATTCCTAAGATCACAAATTAATCATTTTATTATCATCAAAATATGGCATCAACACTTTTTTGTGTTCTGGTCTATCAACCAAAACCCAAGTTTGATTCTTCTCAATCATATTTAGCTCTTCCTTCATAGCATCAATTCACTTTAGATACTTCACTGCATCTACAAAATACTTAGGCTTGACCAAAGACATATTACATCTCTGGTACACATTAGATAATGAACTTGTACCTTTAACTGGAATGTCATCAATGGTATTATTTAATGGAGAGGCTGGGGATGATACTGATCCATTGTCTGGTATACTTTATTTTTCTTACCATTGCCACTTTTATACTTCTGCAAATTGAATATCTCTGCTGATCAGTATTTTTCCATATTGAGGTTGAAATACTTTATAGGCTTTAGAGACACTGTTATAGCCTATAATAAGCTCTCCTATCAAGCTTATCTCTTTTCACCTGTGGTACAAAAGTATAACAGACACAACCAAACACTTTTATGTTTGTTAAAAGAAGCTTATAACCATACCTTGCTTTAAATGATGTCTTCCCTTGCAATGCTTTTGTACATAGCCTATTTTGTAAAAGTACATTCGTGTTAGCTGATTTAGCCCAAAAATTTTTGTTCTGGAGTATAAGGAGCTGTCAACTGATGCTCAATTCCAACTTCTTCTCAGAATTTAGTGAATTGACTTGATTTATATTCAGTCCATTATCTGATCTAATGGTCTGAATTTTGCAAACACTTTGATTTTCAATCAACACCTTGAAATTCCAAAACAATCCTACAACTTCAATTTCAAATCTTAAGAAATAAATGCAACACATTCTAGTTAGATCATCAATAAAGGCTATGATGATAGGAAGGGAAGGTGGATGGAACCAAAAAAATTTACAGTTTCTCAATGCGTGTCATCAAACTTAAAGGAATTCAGTCTTGGTACGTATGTAGGCTTGGAAAGAGAGCTTGAATTTGTGAAGTTTATTATGAAGAATGCAAGAGTTTTGAGGACGGTCTCTATTCACAACTTCTTCTGTCAACATATGTGTTGTATAGAATGGTCCAAAAATTAGCAGCATAGCCTAGAGGTTCTAAGAATTGCAAGCTTTTGTTTGACGAATTATAAATTCATTTGATCAAGCTTGCAATTGTTTTTTTACCCCTTTCTGGGATTGTTTGTCAATATGGAAAGTCTCTGAGTAGGAATGGATTTTAGATCTACGATTGCTTTTTTTATTGGATTTCTTGGGCTTTGGAATTGATTCTAATTGAAAATTAAACTGCAAGAAATAAATAGAACAGGAAACTGAAAGCAATTAGTCTGATTTAGTAAGCTGTTATTGTTAAAGTCATTTTTTTGGACTAGAATGTCATGTTTGCATTACTAGTTACTATATGGAAGATATACGTTATTTTTTAGTTCTTATCTTGACCAATATATACATGCTTTATTAGTATCTTGACAATGTTTGATGTGTTAACTCTTAATTTATTAATGCTAATAGTATACGTTGAGTAATATTTGCTTTTAAGCTTGTTGCTCTCCTAATGATCAATAATATGATATCTTCATTCTTATTATTCCTCTGATCAATATGTTTACAATGAACAATGCAACCATGTCAAAGACCATCTCCATTTATTGTTGTAGTCAAGAAAATTCAAAGCCAAGCTCTAAATTGTCACAATATTATCATCATGTCCTGGGGGTTCTGTGAATTGCAGGCTATTGGTAAACTAAATTCGTATGTAAACTGAAAATGTTGAAGTCACAGTCTCTATTTTTTTTGGCTGGACTCCCTTTTGAATATCTTGGGCAAATATTTTAAGTGGTAGGTTATTATTATGCTGGCAACATGCATATCTTATATCGTGGCACTTCATATAAAGCTTGTTTCATATGCTTTCACCAGATATATGAGGACATCTAATTTTGTATTTGGGTGCATAAAATTAAAGATGCGGTTTATATAAATTGTAGTTATGCATAATAGAACGTTCGAGTGATTATTATAAGCAGCTAACTTCTAGTGAAACATAAATACCAGCGTTCTTATCCATGGAATTACAACTTCATTCGAGGTTGATCTGAAGAACAATTGTTTTCCCAGAAAGTTTTCTATGAGTATAAAACAATTGTAATCACCGTAAATTGCTTAGGTAAAATACAAGTATTTATAGTACAGTGTGTCCTATCCTTAAGGGAATATTCTAGAGGAGTAATACACAAGAAACAGTGGGACCACTCGGAGAGTAACTAACAGTAGCAACCAATATTGCTGCACAGTACTAACGGAACAATCATACCAGCACTATCCTAACAATATTGCAATGACTGATACATGCTAAAATGTATTTTCTAATAGTAAGATTAATTATGTCCTCTAACATCCCCCCTCAAATGAGAGGGTGTGGCACACAGCTTTGTTCCTGAAGTTGCTGAACTTGTTATGAGATAAAGCCTTTGTGAGACAGTCAGCTGGCTGAAGAGAGGAAGGAATATAACGAATAGCAATAATGTTATGGAGAACCAGATCACGTATGAAATGAACATCAATGTCAATGTGTTTGCTTTGTGTATGATGAACCGAATTTGCTGTTAAAGCATTAGCACTCATGTTGTCACACCATATGGAAGAGGGCGGATGAACCATAAGATCAAGTTCTGATAACAAAGATGACGACCATTTAAGTTCAGCAGCTCCATCAGCTAAAGCATGATATTCTAATTCTGTACTAGATCTGGAGACAACTTTTTGTTTGCGAGAGAACCAAGAAACCAGAGTGTTTCCTAAAAACACACAGCATCCTTCCATGGATTTTCTATCATCATGATCAGCTACCTAATTTGCATCAGTGAAAGCTGTCAAACTGAGTTTGTGAACTGGACGAAGATGCAACCCGTAGTAATATGTACCTTTTAAGTACCTAAGAATCCTTTTTACTCCCTGAAAATGAATGTCAATTGGATTACTTGAAAACTGACTTAATTTGTTTACAGAGAAAGTAATATCCGGCATTTTCATTGTTAAATATTGAAGGGAACCTAAAGCACGTCTGTAAATAGAAGGATCTGTCATAAGTTTTCCATCCATTGCAGAGAAGGAACGACCAGCCACCATTGGTGTAGGTGCAAAAGCACAATCAAGCATATTAAACTTGCGCAGTAATTCCAGAACATATTTTCCCTGATTTAGGTAGTAACCAGCAAAGTATATATGTATCTTAAGCCTAAGAAAGTAAAAGACAGATCCAATATCCTTCAGAGAAAATAAATTATTCAGCTTCTGAATGAAAGAATGAATATATATATATATATGGAATTGTTACCTGTTACCAAGATGTCTTCCACATAGATCAATATAAAAATAGTGAGTTTACTCGTGTGAAGGTAGAATAGGGAAGTGTCACTCTTGGCATTATGAAATCCCTATTGTATTAAGGGGAAATGGAGCCTATCAAACCAGGCACGTGGAGCTTATTTTAAGCACTTGGATAACGAGGATCAATAAAGCCTTCAGGCTGAAGCATAAACACATTCTCACTAAAATGTCCATTCAAGAAAGCATTATTTATATCAAGTTGCCTAACCTCCCAATTGAAAGTAATTGCAATACTAAGAACAATCCTAATTGCGGCTGGTTTAACAACAGGACTAAAAGTCTCACCATAATCTAGACCAGGAGATTGTTGAAAACCTTTTGCCACAAGACGTGCTTTGGGTTTTAGGAGTGATCCATTTGCTCTGAACTTGTTTTTGAAGACCCATCTATAGTCAACCACTGAGTGTGCTTGATCTCTGGGAACCAACACCCAAGTGTGATTTCTTTTCAAGGCTTCATATTCAGTCATCATTGCCTGTTTCCAGCAAGGTGAAGATAAAGCTGCTTTGATGCTTTTAGGCTCAGCAAATAATTGAGAGATACTGGATCCTCGGACTTTAACAAACCAATAAATGGGTGGCGTGGTTTATATATTCCCAGCTTAGATCTGGTTACCATAGGATGCTGATTGGTATGTGCAGGCAAAGAGGAATTATGCTCAGTTGAAGATGCTTGAGAGGTTGTTGGATCTGGTTTAGGTTGCAGATCTAGGTCATGAGATTTAGCAGTAGATTCACTAACATTTGCTGGTATATTCTGTGGTAGGGAATTGCTGGTACTGCTGGTAGTGTGTGAAATCTGTGATGACACAGCAGTACCAGAAGCATTGCCTAACGTATTGCCTGAAATAAGCAATGGCAAATAGATTCCATTGTCAATTGAAGATGACTTCCATCTATCAAGAAATCCTGTCACAAAAGGAAAGGTTGAAGCATCAAACACAAAATAGCGAGAAATATAGACTCGACCAATCGAACTCAAACACTTATGACCCTTGTGTTGAGAAGCAGGACCAAGGTAAACACACTTTTGACTATGGAACTAAAACTTATAAGAGTTATATGGTTTGAGGCATGGGTAATAAGCACAACCAAAAGGTTGGGGCTCTGCAATTAGGCTCAACATGAAGCAATTGAAATAATGGTGTGGAGCCTTTTAACACTTGTGTAGGTAGCCTATTGATGAGATAAACAGCAACTTGAAAAGCATCAACCCAGTAGGAGAGAGGCATGTGAGCTTGAGCTAAGAGAGTAAGACCCATTTCCACGCTGTGTCGATGTTTTCTCTCAGCTCTCCATTATGTGCTGAAGTATAGGGACAAGTGTATCTCATAACAATACTAGCAGCTTGTGTTATAGGAATAAAAGGTTTGTATTCTATTCCATTATCGCATTGGATCATTTTAACCCTAGTGTTGAACTGGTTTTCAACCTGAGAGCGAAATACATTGAAAACATGAATTGCTTCATTCTTGTATTTTAAAGGATATAGCCATGTGTTTCTACTATAGTCATCAACAAAATGTATATAAAATCTGTGACCACCATTGGAGTGTATGGGTGAAGGACCCTAGATGTCTGTGTGAATGAGTTCAAGAGGAGCAGTGGCATGAGATAGTAAGGAGGAATAAGGTAAACATTTGGATTTGCCTAATTGGCAAGATTCAAAAATAAACTTCTCATTAAAAAGAACCTTTTCATTACATTGTCTCAAGATTTGCTTCAATACACGATCATTAGGGTGGCCTAACTTATAATGCCATTGAAGATATGAATTATTTTCATCATTACTAGACTCATAAACAGTAGCAGCAACAACATAAGCTTGTGGATTTGGCTGACCAGTTTTATGCATGGGGTACATCCCTTGCCTTGGTTTCCCTTCCATCAGTATTGTTCCTTTTAGTTTGTCCTTCACAGTACAACCAGTGTTAGAGATACAAAATATCAACAGAGTTATCCTCAACAAGTTTATGAACACTGAGCAAACTTTTAGCAGCAGAAGGCACAAGAAGCACATCATTTAAGTAAAGATTAGAGTAAGGTAAACGTTTTGACCCTATACCATGAATCTTGACCTGTTCACCTATGTATGTAGATAGGAATGACTTACCCACAGAGGAAACTTGATCAAGTTGATTGACATCAGGGGTAACATGATAGTTTGCCCCACTATCCATGTACCAGGCTGGGTTCATTACTGTGCTAGGTCCAGCATAAAAAGCTTTAGAGGAAACACCACCACTGTCTCGAGCAAAAATATGAGGAGTCTTAAAGGATAGTTCATAACGTTGATAGCACTGGCTAGATATATGTCCATATCTGTCATAGAATGTGCAATAGGGACGATTGTTACCAGAAAAGTGGCCATAAGACTGATTACCACAAAATGAATGAGAGCCACTGTTGTAGCTTCCTCGACGACCCCTCGCACAGTATCCTCGGAATCCCCTATTTCCATGCCAGGGAGTAGGAGCTTGATTCACATCAGATACTCTGTGGGAGCGAGACTCATTATTGTCACGCTGGGCAATGTTGACGACAGGTTGAATGGACAGCGATGAAAACTGCTAAATTTGCTCAAGGCGACTTTTGAAGCATAACAGAGAAGTTTGAGCTTTAATCCAGGTAAGATTATTCTGGTCAAGAAGCTTGACGACAATAGCATTATAATCCGCATCAAGTCCGTTAAGTGTATGCATAACCAGTTCATCAACTGTGATCGGTGCTCCTGCAAGTGCTAGCTGGTCTAAGATACTCTTCATCTTGCTGAGATACTCTTCCATTTTCATTCCATTTTTCTGTGTAGAATGAAGCTCTGACTTAAAGGTCATGATTCGTGCCCTTATAGAAGCACTAGAAATCTCTCTGGCACCATTCCAAAGATCAAGTGTAGTTCGACAATGCAACAGCTGGGCTCCGACGTCCTGAGACATAGTGTTGTAGAGCCACCCAACAAGCAGCCGATCAGTAGAGAACCACTCTTCATATGCCAGATTGGAGATTACCCCCTGCATCTCCAGGGATATATCTAACAGGAATCACACCCGAACCATTAATATGAGACTCCTGCTGGTTACCTTCTATGAGAAGGAGCACAACATATTCCCAGATCAGAAAGTTGGTTCGGTTGAGCTTAATCGTTGAGGTTTGTCTGAAGGAAGAAAAAAGAGAATAACTCTTACTGGCTGAGGACTGTGTTGCAGCTAAAGATGCGGTCGATTGAGACTGGGCGGTTGGACTGACTGGCAAAGGAAGACGACATTTCTGCTCTGATACCAAGAAAGTTTTTTGTGAGTATAAAACAATTGTAATCACTGTAAATTGCTTAGGTAAAATACAAGTATTTATAGTACAGTGTGTCCTATCCTTGAGGGAATATTCTAGAGGAGTAATACACAAAGAAACAGTGGGACCACTCGAAGAGTAACTAACAGTAGCAACCAATATTGCTGCACAGTACTAATAGAACAATCATACCAGCACTATCCTAACAATATTGCAATGACTGATACATGCTAAAATGTATTTTCTAACAGTAAGATTAATTATGTCCTCTAACATTCCCCCTTGTACAAATTAATAAGAAATTTTTTAATTTGTGGTAATCGGTATATATCTTTAAATTGATGGTTATTTGAGATTCTAGCAAATGATTATTATAGTGATTATTAATTATAAAGATCTTCGTAGCAATATATAGTGCTGCGTTATATGGAAAAGAGTAGAAATAGATGGATCTATATATGAGCAAGTAACTGTTGCTCCTTAAGTGGTTATTGATTTTGGCCTGACAAAGCAATTAGTGAAGCTTCTAACTTTATGGCCGAACCTTTGATTGGAAAACCAGTTGAACCTTTGATTGGATGATTGAAATAATTAACTAACAAATCTATATCAATAGTTTAGATTCACTTAATCCAAATCCATTTCTATCACTTCTGCTTACATACCAAACAAATGTGCGTGAGATAATTTATTGCTGAACCTTTGATTGGAAAACCAGTTGAACCTTTGATTGGATGATTGAAAATGTATATTAATAGTTTAGTTTCACTTAATCCAAATCCATTTCTATCATTTCTGCTTACATACCAAACACATATGAGTAAACAATTTCATCTCATGGAAGGCTTATAACTAGCTGAATCTTTTTTAAATTTTGTAACATATATCTCTACTTCTGTAGTTCTGTTTGATTTGTGGGGACTTTTTTGTGGGGGGAATTAGGGGAAATTATATAATGACTTCAATCCATTTTTTTCAGAAAAAATGTGTCTAGAACCATATGCTTTTTTAAAGTACAAAAATAACTTTAAACGTTCAAAATGAGAGAAACATATGAAAACTATCAAATATAACATAACAACAATGTTGTATATGTATATAACATAAATAGTATAGATCCCACTAAAAAAAAGTAATGATATTAGGTTTTATTTAACAATTGTAACATTTTTGCACTTTAACCATTTTGATTAGAAAAATGGAGGGGAAATATTCCCATATCAAATAAGACATAAGAGAGGGAATATGAACAAAAATTCCAAACCGTCCCATAAAAATTGGGAGGATTTGAAGGAATTATTAAAATTACCACAAATGAACACGATCCCACTTTCTCCCATGTATGAGGTGGGAGAGATGCCACCCACTCACAATGTGTGTGTGTGTGTGTGTGTTGGGATGATGTTGAATCTTCTGACTTTTTTGTGATGAAACCAAAGTCAAAGCTTTTTCCCCCTTGAAATATTTGTTGAGAATCCATTAGGATGAGGCATGTCTTTATCGAATCTCATTAATTGGTGAGGATTGGCCATTAATGTTGACCATTTTTGTTTGGATGTGTATAGTGCACTCAACTACTGGTTCATTGGATCATTCTCCCAATATTGTGCGGTTCTCATCTTTCTTTGATTCATGAGAAGATTTGTGATATATATATATATATATATATGTTTGTGTGTGTCTATATATATATATTCCAAATTCTAGTGTTTTATGATCTCATTCATCGCATCTTGGGTCTCTGTTTCGTATCACTCCAATGCTACATACCATATTTTTAATACCATTTGGATTATATATTTTTAATTTTATCTTCTTCTTGATACATATACATAAATATAGACAGGAGCATCAAATAGAATAAAGCAATGGACGACAAAGTGCTTGTTTGGGAACGAAACGATACACATAAATGAGACAAAATCATCTCAAAATCCGTAAAAACCATCTCGAAATCTATAAAAAAATCTTGAAATCTGCAAAACCATCTAGAAATCCATAAATTCATTTCTCCCAACGGAACTCTTTATCCTAACGGAGTTCTCAAACACACACTTTATGAAGTATATTTATAAATAAAACTTTAAAGTGTATATTTATATAAAAGTTTAACAATGTAGCTTATAAATACAACTAAAATGAAGTATATAGTATATACAAATATAAGGCTTTTTTTTTTGGCAGCAAGCCAGTGGCTAAGCCAAATACATATTTGTATCCGTCCATGAAATTTCAAGTGGTGTTTTTAAGTTACCAAATACTAGTAATCTTGTTCCAGCTTTTCTCGTTTACGACAACGAATAATATTTTTATATAATGAAAATTATCGAAATCCTATAATATTATAAAATTAAAAGGATTGTGTCAAATTTAAAAATTTTATTAATTAGACAACCCGATAATAATACCGATGCTTAAAGCATCTATATATTTTATGTTTAAAAATATATCATATCCATTTAGTTGATAGAATCTTTTGAAGAGGAACCCTCCATCCATTTTTTTTTTTTTTGCCTTTCTAGGGATTGGCCGCGATTATTCGAGGGCGACAGCCACTTCTCTTAGTTGATTGGATTTTCCCATTCACTTTTTTTAATTTTATTTTAAATATTATTTACCCTCTTTTCTTTGACAGAATCTAGATTTAGATTTTGTGCAAGTGGATTCCGGATCTATTGATTGCCACCTTTTCATATTAATATATTTAAGGGGGGAACCTTAAAACATGAAAAGTTCTGTTGCTCACACGTTTAACTTATATAAAAATATATTGTTGCATTTTATTATCTTAAAAATAAATAATTCTTCTTTAAATACATTAAAATTAATTTTTTTCTCTACTATAAATTTAATTAACATTCTTTTTTATGAATCAACCCCTCTATTTCTTAATTTAATTAAATTTATGGGAGTGTTGACCCACAGTAGAAGGCACCTCACTATACCTCCAATTACCACGGTTGCATAGAGCTTGAGCATGAAACCACTTCTTAAGTTGTAATAACCTCTTACTAGTTAATCCAAGCGTTTGATGAATTCAAAATTTGTCACTAATATCTTTTAATACAATAAGAGAATTGTGCCTATATTCATTGAAATATATTACACAAAATTTCCCAACAATTTAGAATTTCTTCATTTTCAAAAATTCCAGGGTAAATTCAAGAATAAAAGAAAAGTTTGATACCGACTCATGCTATGAAACAACAGTGAAGGTTTTGCCCTTTCAAACAAGCTAAGTAGTGGGAGGATAAATTCTCAATATTTATATATATATATATTTGGATCAAACTTAATTTAAAAGATGTTTATTATTTTCTTTCAATGTCTAGAAAATTTTAATCTGTGTTGTTAGAGTATAATAAAAATGTTTAATTCTAATCATTTAAAAAATTAATGTGATACATTTTAGATAATTATTCAAGTGAATGAAAATTCATCTAATTAGTAAAGCATTGAAGTTGCAATATTCATATCATGATTCTCTAGTCCTATTTATAAAAGGTAGAGAGATTATATAAATTATTTTAATCATATTTATAAAACACATCATTAAATTATTTACTTAAATAGCAGTTTTTAAGCACCGACCCGGCAAGGATATATATACTCGTGGTTGGTTAGCAGTTTTTATGTTTTAATCTCTAAATTTTCTTAAAACTTTAATGTATGGTCTAATTTAATTTCTCAAGATTTGACTGGCCTAAACTTTGAGTTATAAAGAAGCATTTATGTATAAAAATAAAAATAATAAAATTAATTGTTTTAATTGGATCATCATAATGCACAAAAAATTAAACTATCCGAGTAATGAAATTATGGAGGTGCATGGTGGAAAAAGCAAATATATATATATATATATAATGGAGGAGTTGGGTGTGTTGTGGGGATGGCAGAGACGGTGGGTGGGTGGCTGTAGCCACTTTAAAAACAATTGATGTCGGGCGTGATATTCTCCAAATTAAAGCATGAATGATTTCTGAATAATGAAAGCAACAAAGATGATCAATTGGTGTGTGACGGCAAAGCCCCACCCAATGAAAATTGGAATTCTGGAAAAAGTGAGATGACACACAAGAAAGAGAAGCAGTGCTATTCATATGCATGCATGCCTCCTATTTCTCTCTTTTGCCTCTCTCCCCTTTCTATAAATACTTTTCCATATCCTTAAGGATCTCTCACAGTCTCTCCCTCCCTCCCTCCCTCCCTCTCACGCACACAAAAATGATAAACTCACAAACATCTCTCCTCCTTGTTTCATTCTTTATGGTTCTCATAATGCTGTCCAAGTCAAGCAGCGCAAGGCTAAATCCCAGAAGAAATAACACCTCTCCATCTTCTTCATCAGGTGATAACATTATTATTAGTAGCATAAACTATGTTTGATCATGTTTCTAACATATTTTTGCAAAGCCACTCTCATGTATTGTTTGAGCATGTAGTGAGTTCTCCCTTCTATATATCAAAATGATCAATTAAGCCAACTGATGATATGATCTAGCTATACCAACTTCATATACTTTCAATCCAACATTCAACTGATCGATCGACGTGGGACTCTTAACATATTTTAATATTGTGTTTGTATCATTGATTCAACCAAGTTCATGCTACCTCCTAATCTTAGAGCTTGTTTGGAAGCTATTCCTATAACCTATGTTTGGTTACAAAACTTAGGTTTTGTCTAAGCACAAAAAATTTTTAGAAAAGCTATTTTAGTTACAAAACCTCGGTTTGAAACCTAGGTTTTCTCTTTCCTACTTTTTCCTCTTTTTCATACTTTTTATCTTTCCTTTTTCCTACTTTTGTCCTTCATTCTCTTTTCTCTTTCCTTCGTTTTTCATTCTTCCTTTTCCCCTT
>JANTPZ010091038.1:0-21475 GCA_025593235.1 Vachellia pachyceras | reverse complement strand
AAAATATTTGATTCTTCAGTCTGACTTTTTTTTTTAATTCAGGCTGAAACAAATGAATTTAAAGTATTCATTTCTTATTTTGACTTTCTTATTTTCCCAATTCAACCCGTGTGTGTTTAGGTGATTTTCAAATCCATGGTTTTGGAAAAAGCAACTCAAACACCAACATTTTTTTTTGGCAACCACTTTTTTTATGCCAAAACCATGGTTTTGTTATGAGCCACCAAATACACTCGAGTGAAAACATGATTTTTCAAAAAAATATTTTTTTTAATTTTCAAAAGCTATATTTTAGAATATATTCTCTAAAATCGCTTTTTTTCAATAAGTTATTTTCCAAAACTTAATAAAAAACAGTACTTTTTTTGCCACCAAAATTATTACAAACCTACTAGCTCATGCCAATTGCTTTATACAGGAAATAATACTAAGCATATTCACAACCTACCAAGTTGGGAGAATTTTAAGCACAGATTACATATCACACCAGAATTCATTAAATGGCTTCTTAAAATCAATTCCCATAGCACAAAAGGATGAACAGTAGAGAACAAGACTTACAGCGCCAAGAGTATAGGTACCAAATTTGGGAACAACTTTTCTGCCCATAAAAAATCGCTGGTAGGGATCACAGGATAAGTAGAGATTCTTAAGCAGAATATGGTTCGAACCTTCTGGAACTTTCAATTCGATGGAACCTTCCACCAATTGAAAGTTGGACTCCTTGGGAAGCCCAGACACATGCTCCTTTAGAATCACTTGCTTATTCTTAACTCCCAACATTTTATTTTAGTTACTTGCTGAGATGAACTCGCTCTGAATATCTCGCTATTTGGGCAAGAAAGAAATGAGTGTGTGTGAAGTGTCAGAGGACTGAAATTTCAACATGGTACCAATTACAAAAGCAAAGGACGAGAAGATTTGGGTATTTTCCAGATTAATTACGGCGGCTTCCACTATCGCTGTCGAGTCATTATCAAAATACTGTAATATTATAATAATATTATTATTTCAGCTTAGTTCTCGCAACCGCTTCTAAAACTTAAGTTTGGTTTCAAAATCTAGATTTTACCTCAAACTGAAGGTTTTGTTCAAACGAAATTTTTTTCCTAAAATCAATTTTGGTTACAAAATCTTAGTTTGAAACCTAGATTTTCTCTTTCATACTTTTTCATCTTTCCTCTTTCCTATTTTTTCTCTCTTTCTCTTTCTTACTTTCCTCTTTCCTATCCACTTTTTTGCCTCGGAATCCGTAAAAACTAATAACTTCCCAAACATAAAGGCTCGTTTAGTTTCAATTTTTTGAAACCTAGGTTTTCTCTTTCATACTCTCTTTTTACTACTTTTTCTCTCTTTCTCTTTCTTACTTTCCTTTTTCCTACCCACTCTTTCTTACTTTTTTCCTCGGAATCCGTAAAAGTTATAACTTCCCAAATATAAATCACTTTTCAAAACCTAGGTTTTGCCTCAGAATCTGTGAAACCTAGGTTTCAAACCTAACTCCCAAACAAGCTCTAAATCACTTTTCAAAACCTAGATTTTGCCTCGGAATCTGTAAAAGTTATTTTCCAAAATCTATTCTCCAAACCCTAGGTTTTACTTCATAATCTGTAAAAGCTACTTTCAACCAAAAATCCAAACAAGCTCTTAACTTAACAAATTTAAATGTAATTATGCAATTGAAGGTAATTTTTATTTTAGACATTACCTGATATTAAATGTGTGCATTTCTTTCAATGAAGATTTAAACATTGATTCATCACATTATAAATGATTAGCTCATTCTACTAAGTCCAACCCGTTGGTAGGTGCCACCTCTAAGTGTGCTGATGAAAAAGCTTGCAATCCCCTTTTTTAAGGAAAAACAAAATGATATCATTAAAATATATATGTTCTACAAGTTATATGAGTTCAAATTAAAAGGAAATAAATTATATAACCTATTAAAGGAAATAATATTATTATTTTAGTTTAGTTCATAGGTTTAACTTAACAAATTTAAATGTGATTACGCAATTGAAGATAATTTTTGTTTTAGACATTATCGATATTAAATATGTACATTTCTTTTAATAAATATTTAAACATTAATTTATTATATTATAAATTATTAGCTTATTCTACTAAATCTAACCGGTTGGTTGTTGCCACCTCTAATGAAAAAGCTTGCAATCCCCTTTTTTAAGGAAAAACAAAATGATATCATTAAAAAATATGTATATCCTACAAGTTATATGAGTTTAAATTAAAAGAAAATAAATTATATAACCTATTAAAAGAAACTAAATAACTTCACTAGTAGTGATAAAGTTAAAAGAACTTAAAAAAAAAGGATATGTTAGATTTTACAACTTAACAAATAATAGGAATAGAGTGATATACATGAATGGTGGTTAAATTCGTCAAAAAGTTGTACAATTGTGCTAGATTCTAACAAGGGTGCTTCGTGGAAGTCGTATTTGTTGACCAAAATTATTATTTGGGAAAACTTTCTCTTAACAGTGCATACAAATTACTATAAAAATATCTTGAAATTTGTAAACTCATTTCTCCCAACGAATTCCCAAACACACACTACGTGCATGTTTGGGAAGAACTTCTTCCCAACGATGCAAGTAATTCAAGACAAAATCATCTTGAAATCCGTAAAAATCATCTCAAAATCCATAAAAACAATATCAAAATCTATAAATTCTTCTCGGAATCCGTAAACTCCTTTCTCCCAATGGATTTCCAAACACACGTGCTTGTTTGGGAATCACTTCCTCCCAACGGGCACGCAAGCCAAGACAAAAAGACATATCGAAATCTATAAAAAGCATCTCGAAATTCATAAAAGGTATCTCAAAATCTGCAAAAATATATTGAAATCCGTAAAATATCTTCGGATAAATAAACTCCTTTTTCCCAATAGAATTTCCAAACACACACATTGGATATCTATTCAACCTATTTTGGAGTCAATTGGAACTCTATATAATGCCTTTCCAAGTCATATGGCTATTTAATTAATTGTTGTGATATCTCTTGACAAGGACTTTGTCCACTTGCTATATTTATTTATTTATTTATTTATGTGGGTGTGTGTCCATCGTCCATATCTTATAAATAACACGTGGATTCGGTTTTAATAAAAGGATCATGTTGGCGTGTGTACACATTATTTCCTAATTGAATTTTGAGTTGCTGCATTCATATTTTAACTGAGTTAATATCATTATTATCCTTACACCTTTGTTGAATTTTAATTTAAAATACTATAATTCTAAATTATGGTTTTTAATTTATTCCTATGCTTTCACATGGACTTAATTTAAGTTTAGTCAATATCATTAAATGTAGGGACTAAAATAAAAATTCGTTAAGAATGTAAAGCCTCAAATCATAACTCATTGAAAATATATGCATCCAACAAATTTTGGTCTTTTTATGCACTTTTTGGAGTTTTATTTTAGTCCTTATATTTAACAAGGTTAACTTAGAATCAAACTCTTATGAAATTATAAGGAAAAACCACGATTTGAAATTATAGGGACTAAAATCAAAATTTGATCATACTTTAAGTACTAATAGTAATATTAACCCTTTAATTTTTTAATACAATATCAATACTATTGGATTGTATAGAAGCGTTGTTGGGTTAGAAGATATGAAATAACTCTTACAATTTTTTTTTTCTTTTTTTTCTTTTTAAATTTTTAGTATGTGAATATTCAATTTTATTTTAATCGAACAAATTCCTGCCAACTAACTCAATTATTATTGACTGTGAAGTTAATTTTAATGAATTTAAAAAACTCAGTTGATTTGTGAAATAAAAAAATTATCTTTAGCCAAAATTATGGCATAATTTTTTTTTTGCCTGAAAAAATTATGTCATAATCTCACCTCAGGGAAATATAATTTTTGTACCACACGTTGTTTTATGGTTAATTTTCTTCACTTTTTCATACCGAGCTAAAATTTTAATTTACCAATAAAAATTGGATTAAATGATAAAAA
The DNA here is from genome assembly GCA_025593235.1 of Vachellia pachyceras. NCBI lineage: Eukaryota > Viridiplantae > Streptophyta > Magnoliopsida > Fabales > Fabaceae > Vachellia > Vachellia pachyceras. The sequence continues at coordinate 17,473 of JANTPZ010091038.1, read as the reverse complement.
CTTAATTTTTTCTTAAGTAGATTTTTGATTCGAACCTTATTAATAAAAAATAATAAAGAGCTTCTTTCCGATTCAGCTTGAATAAAAATTAGTTTGATGCTTTGCTTGAAAGCCACACATCAATTTCTCTAGTTGAAATATCGCACTCTCGCAGGAAATGGAGGGGAGAAAATTTTTAAAAAAATTCAATTTATAAAATGGAGAAATTAAACTATAAAATTTTAATAAAGAAAAGGAAAAATATAAACTTATAAATTAAAAAAAATAGTAATCCCACTTCTCTAATTCTTAAAATGGACAATTAAATTTTTTTCCTCCACCCCTCTAGTACGAAACAGGCCCCAGAAAAAATTGGTATTCTTGGTTACGAGATGATTTATAAAATGAAAGAAATAATAATTCAAATACAATTTTTTTTAAAAATAATTCATGCGGAAAAAGAGAGTGAATTCAAGAAAGGATATTTAATTTCAAAAACAATAAAAAAAATTTAATTCACATAGAGTAACTAATTTTATTTAATAAAAGAAATCAAGAGGCATATGTGCACATATTTATAATTTTATTAATATTTAAAATTTAATAATAAACCCTAAACTTTATTGTAATGTATATATCCATCTAAACTTTACCCCAGAAAATTATAGAAGAAATAATACTAAAAGAAAAAAACTTTGAAAAAATAAAATATTTGTAGATAATTCAGGCCGATGCTTTTTGATTAAAAAAAATATTAAGGTTATCTTTTTTTTTACAATTATTAAAATCACAAAGTTTCTTACCACTTGAAGCACAAGTACAGGGACAACAAGATCAACATTTTGTGAAGTTTGTCCATAAGGATAAAGGCATCGCATAAAAAAAATAAAATAAAAAATAATATATACAACAACTTACATTATCCTCTCGAGCATATGATTGGCCCCATCTTCTAGCTTACGTGTTCGGTCGTCCCACCAGATTCTTACACGTGTCGCCGACCCAATCATGAAGGTTCCTGCATCCATAGGTCAAGACAAAATACGACTGAGAAGGTTCACGAACCGGGTCCCACATGTTATCCATATCTACAGCAGGTGACGCCACGTGACATGAACTAGTCTCCATTCCTTGCTGTACAAAAAAAAAAAAAACAACGAGCTTCATCATAGTCATCTTCTCATACGCACCCTCAGGCAAACGACAAATTACTGAATTAGCAACCCCGAAAAGGGTAGTTTAGTCATTTCATGAGGCGTTTGCGTCCCCTTTTAAAACTCGTCGTCATTTTCGCTGTGAGCACGTGGATTTTCCGATTTTGCGCTTTGAGATTGAGGGGAGATAGAGAGAAGCTTTCGTTGTTCTTAGCCGAAGCGCCCGCCATTTCCACAGTGGTGTTTACAGAAAAGGAAGCTGCTTATTGTAAATTTGAAGGATTATTGCCTCTCTGTTTTTTTTTTCTTGATTCAGAATCTGTGAATTGAAGCTACATGGTTCAGTTAATGAGATCGGAGAAGAACTGCCTGAAAAAGGTGAAGTTGGAGGTTGAGGATTCTGGTGATGATGAACCCCGCATTCTTCACAAGCGACCTAAATTGAACTCCTCTCACGAGGTTTAATCCTTTTCTGGTTCTCGTTTCTTGTTCTCAGTCTCCTCTCTTTTGCGTAGCTATTCCAAAAAGTTGAAAAATTTGAAGTTATATTGCTATTTATCTGAATCTGAATACGAATCCGCCATAGAAGTGCAGGGTAGTTTTGGTTTCATTGATGGTTACGTTATTTTGTTCCTAAATTTGATCCTTACACGTTCCAGCTCCTGAAAGATTCCGTAAAAAGAGGGCAAAAATAGGTTAAATTATTTGTAGGTTGCAGGTGAAGAATGAAAAAAAAACTCTACAATCGTGTATGGAGAAAATGTAATTAAGTTGAAATTCTTCTTAGTTGTTTTTCTCTTTAAAGTCAGAGGGTTGCTGTTGCTTTCTCTGATAGATTTTTTTTAATTTAAATTCTTTAGCTATGTTTGGTGCTTGTTTGCTATAGTTAATTTATTTATTCTTTTTCCCCCTGGAACAGTGGAGCTGCAATGATGATCCGCTTTCAATCTCGCCGGCTTTGTACAATCCCCTTGATGAGCCTAGCCCGTTGGGATTGCGTCTTAAAAAGAGCCCATCCCTTCTGGATTTAATTCAGATGAGACTCTCGCAAGAAGATAATACCAAATTAGCGACAGCCAACAAGAAAGACCACAGGGGTGATAAAGCTTCTGTCACTATGGATGGCAAACTCAAGGCCTCAAATTTCCCTGCATCCATTTTAAAAATTGGGACTTGGGAGGTGAGATCACAACTAAAACAAAGAAAATATTGACATATAATAGTAATATCGAGAGGTATAGTGATGGCGGTGATTTTAATTTTTTGTTCCAATATTTTGCAGTATAAGTCACGATATGAAGGAGATTTGGTGGCAAAGTGCTACTTTGCGAAGCATAAACTTGTATGGGAAGTTCTTGATGGCTGTCTTAAGAATAAGATTGAAATCCCGTGGTCTGATATCATGGCTTTGAAGGCAAACTACCCTGATGACGGACCGGGAACCCTTGAAGTTGTGGTAAGTTTCCTCTCTCTTTTTATATCTTATCATTGTTATTGCATTAAGCATCAATAGTAAGCACCATGTTAAGTCCGTTTTCTTCTTCCCTGCAGCTGGCTAGAAGACCCTTATTTTTTAGAGAGATCAATCCACAACCAAGGAAGCATACCTTGTGGCAAGCGACATCAGACTTCACTGGCGGACACGCAAGCGTACAGAGGTATGCACTATGTTCTCTTAACACATAAGTCTTGGTGATGCATGTATTCAATGAAATATCTTCACCTTGAAATTGTAGGACGGTGAGTGTCACTGTCTGACTAGGGACACTCCAAGTACGTCTGGTTTTCAGAATAACTGGGATGCTTAACATGATAGATATAGCTGAGATGAGGGCAAACATGCTGATGATGCCTATTTGACAGTTAATTCATAAATGATACCAAATAAGAATGATTTTTATCTGTGATTTTATTTCTTATTTCTTTTGTGGTTTTTCCAGCCAGAAATGTATTTCATATTTATGTAGTACTGTTACTATTGATATTTTGACAAATAGACAATTCCCATATGAAGTTTAGAGCCTAATCTGATCAAGATTTAAAGCGACATTACATGTCTTTCACCAAAAAGAGAATAAAAAAGGATCTCATGGGAAGTTATCTATCTGTCACACTAATTGACCAGTACTACAGAACTGCTGAATGTGAACCAGTGGTCAAACTGTATCTTAAGAATTTCTTGGTTTATATAGAGCATTTGCTGAGTATTAAGAGGTTTATGTGTAACTTACCCAATATTGCAGTTGTCTCTTATAATTCAACCATTAGCATCATTGCTATAGTGAGCATGTATTTGAAAGATGACTCCTAATGTTTGTCCTCATTGTTCTAGGCGGCATTTTCTGCAGTGCCCTCCAGGACTATTAGGAAAGCATTTTGAGAAGCTAATCCAGTGCGATCCACGCTTAAACTTCTTAAGTCAACAACCTGATGTGGTGTTGGATTCTCCTTATTTTGAATCCAAATCTGCAATTGATGGTCAACTTGAATCAACCACTCCTTTGGATAGAATAGGCAAAGGGCATGCTGGTTTATTTGAGTTGAAGGATGTGGAATCAGCATCTGCAGTTCAATCCTCTTCCTCAAAAAGTGAGCACAATGTTTTCGAAAATGTTTCTCAGGAAATCACTTCTCCCAGCTCAGGTACAATTTTAACTCGATTGAGATGTTTTAGCTCATGGGTGCATGGGCTTACTGTATTAAGATATATACAATTTTATCCATATCAGTTTTTCGGTATCACCTAAGTAATTGAGGTGTGTCTTGTTTATCCGTGTGCAGTCGTGGAACCCCTTAGAATAAAACATCTGAGGAGTAGAGAAGCTGACACTTTGAAGTTTCTTAACAATTTGGATCAGATCAAAGTTCCCGGACTTCATCCATCAATGTCAATGAATGATATAGTGAACTACATTGGAAATTGCATTTCAGAATGCAATCCAGCCTTCGCCGGTGACAACGAGCAAAGCAAACTAATTCTAGATGAAATCACCCAATACTTGCTCAATGACTCTCTAGTTACTGCAGCTTCGGACGAACAGTTTCTCATGTCAAGGGTTAATTCATTGTGCTGCCTTCTGCAGAAAGATCCTGCAACAACACAAGAAACCACTATGAGAGCTGATATTATTGGTGGTGGAGGAAAAGTAGATGAAAAGACCAACTTGGATTTAGAGTTATCATGCAGAAGTACGGTTGTCGAATCCGGCAATGATGATGCTTCTAGCAGCAAGCAGGTTAATGACAGTGGCATGCGCAGGAAGGAATCAGCAGGGGAGCTACTGCTTAACCTTCCAAGGATAGCTTCTTTGCCACAGTTTCTATACCCAATGACAGATGATTCTGTTAATCATGTTAGATAATGGTCTGAATTTGATCCTATATTTAGAAGCAACAAAATACGAATTAGTGTGTGAGAGTGAGTTTTATGTTTGCTGTTTGCTTTGCCTGCTTTTACCTAAACTTCAAACGCAGGGATTCAGAGATTCACATTGATGAAGAATCCTGACAAAATGTAGTCCTTCGCAGTTATAGGCTTACCTGTCTAGTTTGTATAATGTGTGTATATGATGTTTGTCTTAAAATGTTAGAATACACATGGCACCTTATGAATAGTTGGGTGAATTCCAAATTCGTAGTGACAGCAAATTATGTTGAAGATCAGAGAAGGAGCTCTGATAACACATTATGAATAATGGAAACTTTGACACTAGTTAAAGAAGGAGATCACAAGCGTTTTTCTGTTGAGTGGAGTAGGTTACGACTTACAATGACTACAAAATGCCATTCAATAGCTTCATTGAGCTTTTTTTTAGGTCTCTATACCTTTTAATTGAGTTTTAAACAATTTGATTTATTTTTTCATATGTTGTATTGATTAACCTCTATACATATTCAAACTATCTCAGACATTTTTATATTTTTTCTGCAATGTTACTTTGACCTTTCTTTTTATAAGATCATAAATCTTATATAATTTTGTGCAATCACACATCTATATCAACATTATTATTTGATTATTCATATTTTATATTTCATAGCATTATGTTATAAATATATATAAATAAATTTGAACTGTACCGAAAAATAAAAAATTAATTTATAAAAGCAGCATAATAATTTTATAAAATGTTAAATCTGGGAATCGATTTATTATTTCATATGTACGGTGATAAATGCACTCATCCTTCTCTTCATGACAAAAATAGTATTAGAAACCACAATTCCCAACATATGCATAGGATACTTAGGAATACTCTAATGGATGAAGAATTAGTGCATAGCTGTAAGTTTTGATTTGACCTTAAACATGAGTCATGAGGTATAAATTATTATACATTGACAACATCATACGCTGTATTGACAACACCTCATGTTATCAATAAGACCTTTTGATAAATATTTTGAGAAATTGAACAATTCATTAAATAATTTCCTTATTTGGAACCTCCCAACAAATTTTATACAAGATCACTAGATACCTTTTTACATCACAGTCTCTTCCAAAGCATACAAACATGAATATTAAAATTTCAATTTTCATATAAATTTTGCTTAACTCAGGGATGGAAGAGAGTTGGAGAATCAGGTAAGTTATCATAACTGTAATCTTAATGATTAAATTTGACAGTTCAACCAAAAAGATTAAACTCATCCAGATGTTTAAAGCCAATAGAGGAAGAAGAAAACTGTGATGTAGAATTGTATTCTCCCATAAGCTTGCTGCTAATTAATTGCAATACATAGATGATGAGAGACTTATATTATTCTTCCTTCGGCAAACAATATATCCAGTTCAATTCGATTTGATTCCTTTTCTAACCTGAAGAGAGGATAAATAGAAGCACTCAACTAACTCAACTATAGCAGCAAAACTAAGCACACCCCACACTCGAGAAGAAAGAATTAATAAACAGACAGACACATGGATCATAATATCACGATACCGCAATACCCATACACCTTTTATGGTTCGTCATGGCCTGGTTCCTCATCAACCATTTGCTCATTCTCTTGTATCATGTTCATAAGCATGTTCACTTGTTCTTGAAGCATGGCATTTTCCCTCTCAATTCTAGAACGCTTGCTCTTCTCTTCCAGAAGCTGCACTTGCAGGTGCTCCAGACATCTTGAATCCTCCTCCAATTGTTCGTTCAACCCATCGATTTCCCGGTCCTGCGACCAAAAAAATCATCGAAGTATCTCAGCCTCTTGTTGGTTTTTATTGATAAGGGATTGGAAAGTTAAGAAGGTGAGGATGAAAATTTATGGCACCTTTCTGTTCATTTCTTGGATGGCGATCCTGCGCATGCTTTCAACTACATCAACATTGACAAGCTTTCGCTTCTTCCCGATCAGCCATCCCTTTGGATAGTTTGCAGATTCAAAGTCAGGGGGAGGAAGTAAAGATTCAGCCGATGGCCATCGGCCATTAGTGTTCTTTATAGGTTCTAATGGTTCAAATAACGCCTTTCGACGCTCAGAAAGCTCAGGAACAGGAACTTCAGTTGAGTCCTGCATCATCTCCTCAGCCGGAGGAGGTTCTTCCTGTTGGCTGGGTGGTTTATTAGTACTTGCAGTATCGTTTGATACCTCTAAATTCTTCCCGCTAGCTGTGGGCAACAAGTTACCATTCTATTTCCAACTAATCTAGCCATACCATATTTGCACAACTAAAGCAAAATTACCCGTGAATGAAACAGAGCAAAGCACGAGAAAAATTTAGCAACAGGAGTGCAAGCTGCTAAGAACAGGGCTGTATTTCTCCATCACCCAATTTTTTTTTGTTTCCTTGGAAAATTGAGAACATTTTTCTTTCAATCTGAACTTCAAATTTGAAAATTTCTATTGAAAAAGGGTATAAGCAAATCATATCATTTTTATAGTTCAGCCCATTATTAAGAACTCACAAATGCCACTCACCGTAAGCGAATTTTATCACCAAAGCCTATCATGTGCTGCATTTATGCCCGAAGAAAGATTTGACTTAAAATAACCGTTGTAATGAAACGAACAATAGATTTTTTTTTTTTTTTTTTGTGGGCAAGGTCTTTTAAGAAATTTTTCCCAAGAAGCAAAAATAGCCCAAGATCCAAACCTTTATTCTACTATTAAAGTTCAGACTCCAATACATTTGAAGCCAGAGGATTGAACTTAAACCATGTTAACTGTATGAAAAATATATACGAAATGTACATAGTATTTTTCATCAAAATCTAAATCTCTCAACCACATAGATGATGCTACATTTTCTTTCTGAAACGAGGGAGGAGACCTGTCAAAATGAACTTTCCTCCTTATACAAATGAAGTTAATAGAGGCCAAAGTTGCATTCATTTACATGCTGATATAAAGTATGAAAAGTTTGTTCTTTTGATGTACCCATAAAAAATAAAATACAAAAAGATTCCACATATATTTAAGCTTTTAAGCTGCACAATATCAATCTTCTACTTTTAAAGACAACTTAACTGCAGTTGTTAATTATATTTTATCAGGTTCTCACAAGAAATTATGAAGTGGGGAATTTCTACATCTAAATAATACATGATTCAGCCTTTTCAGATCATTTCTCCATTTTATATTTTTAAAGAAAAAAACATGTGACAAACACAAAGAATCAGTTGCAACATGAAGCCTGCCTATTTTTCAGCCCAGTGGCACCTAAAATTATTTGACAATGTAGGCTCCATCTATCATAAGTTATATGTAGCCGACAAGTATCCTGTTTCGAAACTGAGAAGACTTGGTTTTCTTGAGTGCAAAAGACTTTACTTTTACTCAGATTAGGCAAAGCCTACCAAAGGCATATAATTGCTTCAAACATGATTGAGTAAGAATTAAAAAATAATGGTGTGGGCTCAAATACTAATGTTGCCACAATATGCCAAAAAGAATTTTAATTAAAATACTATATTTTAATCGATAAGAACCATCACTAACCAAAGAGACATCAAAATTGAGTTGTCCAAGAATCGTAGCCTATCTGCTGATCTTCTCAACCCAACAACCAAGTAATAGTTTTGTGAGGCACGCGCGGGAGCGTACACACATATTTCAGAATGATACAAATCTCAATTATTTGGTCTCTGACTACGATATATAGGATATGGGATATACACTCACAAAGACACAAACAATTAACACGTATAAAAACCTTTCAAAGGGATATCGTATAGGAGATTAAGGGTGTGATTTTGGAACTGAAAGATGCGTTTCCCATTTTCCAAATAAAATCAAAATATATGATGGAAAACATCTTTTGCAATATTAAAGGGATATCGTTACTGTGGGAGTGGCACTTATAAACATGAAGAGCTACTGCGAAGTAATTAATTATTATTAATTAATTCAGTAATTTTTCTTTACTTTCTTCTTCAGTTCATACCAACTGTATAAACCGGGGATTTTTCTCCTTTTTTGTTATAATTTAGGGATTATAATGAGAGAGACTAGGAGTTCGGTAAGACAACTATAACAAACAAAGTAAACGTTACCAAAAAGTCATACCAACTGACAACTGTTAACCACTGTTCCAATCTCCCTACCCTCCGGAAAAGAAAAGGATCAATGCGTAACTCGTGAACAATTTTGCAGGAATTTCACACATCAAACCCATAAATTAATAGAACGAAAATGTAGGAATTCATTTAAAAGATGTGAAACCGAAAAATTAGCACTACACACTTGTGAGAAGATTTGGCAGTAAGGATTGCTCAGAATAGGATTAAGCTGAAACTTGCTTTCCAAAAGCCCAGAATCATTCAATCACGCATACGAGCAGCTAGGAAACACTGGAACCCACCAAATGATTTCCTTAATTTAGTGATTCTTTATTTCCCTTCCGTTGATCCTATCTAAATTCTGTGATTCTTTATTTATCTGTTAGCTCTTGGGAACAAACACTGGAACCCACCAAATGATTTATAAAAATAAATATTTTCAGAATAATCTAGAATGAATTTATACATTTTCTTGAATATATTTTTCATAGAGTAATAAAATATTAGGAAAAGATTCAGTTTTTTTAATTCCATACGGAAATAAATTTCACGTGGAAGAATCCAATCAATTATATATATATATTTTGAAAATAACTTTATTAAACCAAATCTATATACGTAATTAAATGTATACGGTTAACAAATTAATAAAAATACACGAATACACGTAACACGAGACTCATGATAAAATTAATAAAAATTATATATACGCATCTTTTGCCATATACTTGCAAGATCATATTTAAAAATTAGTTTCCATCGTTGATTTATAAAACCCAGTATCATTTAGATGAATTTGTAACATTTATAACTTTTTTGAGTTAAAAGAAAAGTGTAGGTGAGTTTAGGGTAAGTGCATACCTTCAACTCTCTGCTTATAGAGTAATTTACATATTATCCATGAATAATGTCTTCATATTGGTAGCGGAATTTAAACTCAAAACCTTAATGTAAGTTAATTCATTATAATTGGACAAGTATTTGTTGACGGTAACATTTGTAGTTTAATAATAGAATGATTCATTTTTAGATTTAAAGCATTGATTATAACTATCACATTAGGGAAAATTAATACTTTTCTGACAAGAAAATTATTTAATCTTTATAAGTTTAATTTATTACAATTTCGTAGTCCTAAAAGTTCATTTTGTTGAACATGATCTCTCAAATTTTCGTAGTTTAATCTATTGATTCTATGTACACAAAAACATCTATTGATTTCTATACTTTTTAGAAAGTCATGTAATTTTTCAAACGCCTACTTGTAAATCAGACATAAAATAAAGGTATGAATTCAGGCATAAAAATTATCCGAAAGTTTTCTCTGGAAATATTAGGCAAATAGAAGTTTTTAAGGCGGCAATTCTCCTAGAAAGTGAAAAAATAGGGCAATTTCGCCCTAAAAGCTCAAAAAAAGGGATAATGCCATCCCAACGTTTAAAAAGCCTAATAGTCAATGTTTGTTGATTAAATTATGCAAAGGTTAAATGGAACTAATAATCTGGAAGTTTTCTTTGAGGGATATCGGGCACCCAGAAATTTTATCATATTTAATTATTTAGCTTTTTTTAATTTTCCCTTATTAGTCAATTGTATCTTACATTTAGAAAAAAAAGTAGTATTATTTTAATATATATATATATACACACACTATTAAAATGTAAAATTTATAAAAGGGAAAATGACGGAAAAAGTACCTTGAAATTAGTGAATCCCATAAAGGTTATTCAAATTTTTAAATCCTAGGATCATGATAGTTCCTCACGCGTTTTTACGTAAGTTTAAAGAAAGTGTTATGAATGCCCCTGAAATAGTAAGGGCCACACCAGACAATTAATGTTCTAGTGGGAAGACATGACGGAGAGAGAGAAATTCGAACCACACGAGTCTTTTCTACACCGTAATTAGTAGGTACGGTTTAGAAGGTTATACTACTACATCGAACGTTCAAGCCTCGGTTTAGAAAGTGCACCCCGCGATGCATTCGGATGAGCCACTGGGCGCATTCAAATGGGTCCGGGGACCTTCTACACCACACATGGAAACACGGTTTAGAAAGCATACAAATGATCATTTGAATGAGGCCAACTCCATTCGAATTACATATATATTCAATTGAGGCTTAACACTGATCCGAATGAGGCAATGGGGCTTAATGGTAGGTTCTGTTTAAGGAGTTACACAGAGTCTCATTCGGATGAGTGATATGTCTCATTTGAATGAGAAGCATCAAATCTTTTTAAACCGAACATATTAGAAACGATTTAGAAAGTGATCTTTTTAAACAGATGTTAGTAAATACGTTGTAGACAGTGAAGATGCTGCACTCATTCGGATGAGACCTATCTCTTATTCGGATTAGGATGTCAAAATTTGTAAGTGACATAATCGAATGAGTTTTTGACCTGATTCGAATAATACTTTCTAAACCATTGTTTTTCATATAGGGTTTAGAAAGTGAAGAGGCATCACTCATTCGAATGTGCTCTAGCCCTCATTCGAATGAATTAGTCCAAATTTGAACCTCGACTAAGGTAAGACAGAGTGACTCAATGGATTGAGTGAAAGACGTAACTCGATGAAGTCTTTCTAAACTGTTGCTTTCAAATACGGTTTAGAAATTATGAAATGCTGTGGGAAAGGTCTCCATTCGAATGAGGAAGAAGACACGTGCAAATGAGTGAAAGGAGACTTTTTAAACCGTTGTTTACAAATACAATTTAGAAAGTTTTGGTGTATAGGGTTGCATTGGAATGAGAAACAAGAAACATTCGAATGAATGAAATGAGACTTTCTAAACCATTGTTTACAAATAAGGTTTAGAAAGTTATGGAATGATGTAGAAGAGACGTACATTCGAATGAGAATAAAGACAAATTTGAATGAGTCAAAAGAGACTTTCTAGACTGCATAAAGGAAATACGGTTCAAAATGAGTCACAAATGTGGCATCCATTCGAATTTGCATATGTCTCATATTCAATTTTGCACTTCCTAAACCGTACATATTAAACATGGTAAGGAAAATTTTCTTTCTAAATCGTTCGTTAAATGAAAGGTCTCAATGCCTTGATTAGAGTTGGGGCATAGGACTCATCGATTTCTTCTATTGAAATTTGGAATATGTGTTGCCATAAATTTCAAACAACAACCCTTCAACTTCTAATGCTTATAAAACCCCTTCATATATCCTTTCCAAAGCTGTGGTTTGTTGAGGGTCAGTGTGAGAATTGCAAGTGATCAACAGGCCAATGGAATATGATGAACAAGCCACATGAAATATAATGAAAGTGGGAAAGAAGCAATTGTTGAATGGTTGAGGTGTATTGAATACAATGAACGAACGGGGGTTCAACAATTGCTTCTTTTCCGATTTCAGTTTATATCATGTGCCTTATTCATCATATTCCATTGGCTTGTCGAGGGTTCAATAAATTTATTCTCTCCAATTGGCATGTTACTTCCTCGTCTACGGCATCATCCTCATTTTAGAAACTTACTGATATTGTATTTCATATTGTTTCTTCTTTCCCAGTTTCATTGTAATTCATCTGGACTGTTAATCATATTTCACTCACTCCTGGTGGGTTGAACAATTGGTAATTTGTCAGTTGCATGAGATTTAATCTCCTGTAACATTATGAAGTGACATATGCATGAAATAATCAATTAAACATTGCAATGGAAATGGGTCAACGTATAATTCTCAATTTTGTGGAAGAGGCAACATTCGAATGATGCACATGACACATTCGAATGAGGAATGGCTTATTTGATACTTTATAGACCACATATAGGAAATACTGTTTAGAAAGCTAACATTCACATTGCACTGTAGCCAACTAAATTCGTTTGAAACATTTGCTTGAATGATGCTCAATAATGATTTGAATGCGTGATAAGTGACTTTGTACACCTCAGAGGATATATACCAAAACAATGAATCAAATATGCAACGAAACACTAAATATGCAAATACCCGTGGATGTACGGTGCAATAAAACATTCAATCCCTCCTTCCATGAGCCTGTTTGACAGGTATTGAATCCCAAGGTAGGAGTGTTCCCTTTGTCCTAGGGCATGAAAGGGGTAGAGGAATCCAATTTTACGGTTAAGCCCAGATGAAGCTAAATGTCTCTGCACGTACCTATTATGCAGAAAGCATTCAGTACAGGTTAAAATATTATGTTTACAACTACTTTACAATAGGAGTCTTACATTAGGAAAACTTGGATGACCGCAATTGTCAACTCTTCTCGTCGACCCAAAAGGGAGACTAAGTGCTCCCGTTCAAGAAGGGAGACCGCAATTGTCAGCTCTTCTCATCACAATTGTCAGCTCTTCTTGTCGACCCACAAAGTCATAACTACTACTAATGCACAAGCTCACCAATCCATTGTCTTCTTCAACTCATTTGAAGGAGGGTTGTGAATGGAGCACAAAAACATGATATTATTTGTCCTCATGGATATAAGGACAAGCTGCTAGTGGTCCATACAAAAAATTACAGCATTTCAATGCATAAGAGGATATATAAGAAAATAATAAACTTAATATACTAGGAAACAATAATAAGCAAATACCTGTTGATGTATGGTGCTATGAAACACTCAATCCCTCCTTCCATGAGCCTGTTTGTAAGGTATTGGTGCTTCAAGTAAGGACTATTCCCTTTCTCCTGAGTATGGATTAGGCAAAGGAATCCAAATTTACGGTTGACCTCCGAGAAAACCATTTCTTTGTGCACGTACCTATTATAAAACAGGCATCTAGCAAAGCTTAAAACATTTAGATTACAACTGCTTTAAAAGAGGAGATTTACATAAGGAAAACCTGGACCACCACATTGGTAAGCTCTTCTCGCACCCCACAATGGACAGTAAGTCCTCCCGTTCAAGAAATACCATCATCTCCTTCCCACAATGTTGGGATGCATTGGAAATGTGATGTGACCTCTTTGAAGGACTTATCATGTGCCATCAAGAGTGTTGATGCCTTATTTTGATGATAACAAAATGATTTCAGGGATTATAAAGCTTAAATTGTTGATGATTAAGTGTTCTTAGTGAAACACTCGAGTTCTGTCAAGTTTGTATGAAAGTATTGAGGAATACTCTAGTTCTGTTCTTTAACACTCGAGTATCAAGGTTTTTTCATGAGTTAAAAATCAATACTTTCAGATAACACTTGAGTTTTTGTTAAAAGTGTTGATAATACTCAAGTTCTTGACTTCAATACTCGAGTATTGCAAGTTAAAATGTTTCTGAAATCCAACACTCTAAGTGAAAACTTAAGTATTGAGATGAAGTATTACAAACACTCGAGTTATGATTTTGAATACTCGAGTATTGGTGTTAAAATATGTTTTGACATAATACTTTCATGTGAATCTTGAGTATTGGTGTTGAAGTATTGACAACATTCGAATATCGGGTTATGTTTTCAAAAGAGCACTCAACACTTAAAGCAGAATACTCGAGTTATAAATGGAAGGTATTGACAACATTCGAGTATTGAGTTTGAATACTCGAGTATTGAGTCAAAATACTTGAACTTGAAGCATAACACTCATGTTGTGGAGGAAGTGTTGACAACACTCGAGTGCTTATTCTCAACATTCGAGTACCGGGCAAAAGTTTTCAAATGAAAGACAATACTTCAAGCACACCACTCAAGTATTAGATGAAAGTGTTGACAACACTCGAGTATTGACTTCTGAATACTCGAGTATCAAGCTCCATTTTCTCAAAAACACAACACTTCCATCTAAACACTCGAGTAATGGTAGAAAAGTGACAACACTCGAGTTTTCTGTTTTCAGCACTCGAGTATTGTAATATTTCAAATGATTTCACTTCAAGTTTTCTTCTGAACACTCGAGTATCAACTAAAAGTATTTTTAACACTCGAGTATAAGGATTTCAACACTCAAGTATTTACATTAAATTTCAAAATCTTCTGCAATAATCTCAGATAACACTAGAGCAACTTCAAAAGTGTTTGTAAAACTTAAGCATTGATAGAAAACACTCGAGTATTATTTCATAAAATTCAAAATGCTTGATTAACACTCAAGTACTTTGAATAAACACTCGAGTATTGTTTCTCAACGCCTATTTTCTCAATCTAACAGCTTTTCACTTGCTCTGCATCTTTCCTTATTCATGACTAACAACGTTTGAACTTCACCTGCCTTCATAAATGCAGAAGTCCAGGACCATAGAAAGAGAAAAAGCTGTCCTCACAGACATATTGCATAATTCAAGCCTTCGTCGTCCACGCTACTCAGAAGCATTTATTACAGCATTAATGGCGAAGACAAAGAGTTGGTTGATGGGAGTAACAGACACTTAAATGACTCTAACAGGAAATTTATTACTCCTCATCTATAAAAAGACCAAGCATTCATTACGGAGGATACAAGAAGAACAATACTGACAAGCATTCAAAGCTTTCATCTTCATTCTTTGTAAATCTTTGAATATTCTTTCCAAGTGTCATCAGTTGCTATCTACTCTTTGAGAGAGTTTCTTTGAGCATTACCTTATATAAATTTGAGAGAAATTCAAGGTTGGGACCTTGAATTCATTGGGCTGTGAAACTGTTAGAAAACATAGAGCGCGAGTCTTTGTTTTATTACATATTGTGAGGGGGAGTGTGAATCTCCGTTGTAAAGGCATTATTGGCCTTATTTGCTGTTGATAGTGGATTTGAAAATCTCAGAGGTGCTCTGAGGACTGGACGTAGGTCAAGTGGACCGAACTAGGATAAATCTCTGTGTTCATCATTCCTTTCTCTCTCGATGAATTTAATTTTATTCTGTGGTTTAAGCTTAATTATTTTTATCTGACCAATTCACCCCCATTTTGGTCAAATCCTACGCTAACAAAAAGGACACGTTGTATGGGAGTAAGTTGGGATGAAGGATGGGGCTTTACTTCATAGGGGTTACGATCTGTCATAAAAGGATGGGGCTTCACTTCAGGATGGGTGATGAACCCTGTCGTGGGGGCAATCAAATAAAAATTAAGCTAAATGCAATATAGTAGCACTAACCTAGGTTGATATCTACGTGGAGCCTATATTTAATTCCTAAGTAATTTAATGCAAATAAAAAATTAACTAAGAATTATCAAATTGATTTTTCTAATTAATTAAACTAAATGAATGCACTTAAATTCGATAAATGAAGTCCTAGATGATTGAATCCACTAACCTTCCTTGTCCTATTTAATATTAAGTTCTTCTTTTAACTAAGTAAAAGGAATAGTAAGAACCCTTACTTATCAATATTCCTAACTTTTTAATTTAATCTAAATCTAGACTCAATTAATCAAGGCATTGGCAGTTAGACCGTCTATTTCACCAAGTAGTTAGAATGATAACTTTCTAAACTGCGTTTATTGTATACGGTCTATAAGGTCTCGTTTAACTCATTCGAATGAGCCCATACACATGGGAATGAATGTCATGTCTGTGAATTTTCTAAACCATTTTTCCACATCATGGTTTACAATAACAAACTTCAAAATCATTCGAATGTGACATGTGGACATTCGAATGGACGCCACCACTGTGAACTTCTTAAACCATAGATGACCACAACGGTTTATAAAGATGCACATCCTAAACCGTATTTCCTCAATATGGCCTAGAAGGACAACTTAAGAATCATTCAAATGAGACATGTGCACATTCGAATGGACTCAAGATATGTAAACTTTCTGAACCTTATTTACAAGCTACAACATCGGTTTAGAACGTTCACCTTCTAAACTGTATATCGTCTGTGCGGTATAGAAAGACTCCATCATTTGAATGAGAAATATACCTCATCCGAATGATAGTGATGTTGCAATATCTTTCTACACCAAACATGATTTGAACGATGTAGAAAGTCCCCATTGGCTCATTCGGATTAGTGCTATGCCTCAATCAGATGGATATTTCATTCCAATGGAGTTTGCCTCATTTGAATGATCCTTTGTAAGCTTTCTAAACCGTATTTCATATGCACGGTGTAGAAGGTCCCCGCTCCCCATTCGAATGAGCCCAGTACCTTATCAGAATGCATTGTGGGCAGGCCTTTCAAAACCGAAGCGCCCTACGTTCAGTGTAGACGGTTTACTTTCTAAACCGTACGTGCTAGGTTCGGTGTACAAAGGCTCCCGTAATTGTCTGGTATGAAGGCTGTTGTTTCAGGGGCATTGAGAACATTTCCTTTATACTTCGGTAAAGATGCATGAGGAACTATCATCATTCTGGGATTTAAAATTTCGAATCACCTTTCTGGGATTCACTAATTTCAAGGTACTTTTTTCGTCATTTTCCCTTTATAAAATTCCATTTCCCAACAATTGCTATTTGCATTATCAGACTTGGTATAGCTTAATTTGGCGTTTAAGAATTTATTGAGGCTAAGAGATTCTTTTGCTTCTCCATCTAATATTTTCTAAAAATTTGAGTTTGGTTGAGATGGATTGCTTTTAATTTTGCATTGAAATGAATTATTTTCAATTTGATTATTGACGCTAGGTTGGATTTTTGTGATAATATATGGGTTTATGTAGGAGGATATCTTGGGAATGGTACATTAAAAATTCGACATTTTAATAGCATAAAAATTTGAATAAATACCATATCTAGTCTTTAATATAAAATCTTGTTGACTAATTTGGGAAGGAAGTTAAATAATTAAAGATTATATGAGTTATGGGTGTCCAATTCCCCTCAGAAAATCTTCTAAGGCATTTTTGCCTTTTAACCCTTGCATAATATGATCAACAAGCTTTAACCCTTAGATTTCTTAATGAAGAAATGGCATTGTCTTTTTTTTTTT
>JANTPZ010091037.1:0-36270 GCA_025593235.1 Vachellia pachyceras | reverse complement strand
CATCATTTAAATTAAATGCAGTGCGTGTTTAGCAATAACTTTTTCGGATTCAAAATGCATTTTGAACCCAAAAATCTGTTAGCTTGCAGTCTTTAATGTTTGGTAACTTCTTCTTTCAAAATACATTTTAAACAAAAAAACTTCTTTTTGTCAAAATAAATCCATTCTTAATTTAACTGAAAAAACTGCCATCTTCCATAACTACCACCCACTACCGACTTCACCTTCCCTCTGCCCTTTCACCACCAATCATGGTAGCTTCTGTAGTTTCAGCTATAAGGCTCCTCAATCGATTCCTCCATCAACACTCCAGGTAGTGCCGGTAAAGCGGGTGGCGGGCTGGAAAACCCCAGCCCGCAACCAGCTTGGTTTTTTTATTTTTTTTAAAAAATTAAAAATAAATTCTTTTTTTCATTTTTTACCTAACTTTTTTCTTATAAGATTGCATATTTATGCTATTCTCTTTCAAATTCTATAAATAAGTGTTCAATAATTTCTTAAAAATAGAATTTAATATTACTTTTATCCTTATAAAAAATATTGGGATGAAAAAAGGTAAAAATATATAAGATAAAAAATTCAAAAAAAAAAGCGGGCTGGCGGGCTGGCCCGCCAACTTGGGCGCCAGGCGGGGCGGGCTGGCATTTGTTCGCCAGAAAATGGCGGGCTGGGCCCAACTTGCATTACCACTACTAACTCCAAGTGCCTTTGTTCTTCCAAGAAATTGTCCTTTGAACCCATCCTCAGAATTTTGTCAAGTGGCGATAGCAAGAAGAAATGGGGTAGAGAACTAAGAGAAGAGCAAAAGTGACAGTGAAGCAGTAAAGAAGCTGCAGACAAAACAAAAGCGATGGCAACAACAAGGCTAGGGGACGCCAAGAATGAGAATATGATATGATGCCCAAGACCAAGAGCAATTGCACCAAGCAAGCAGATTAGCGAGATCTAGGGCTGAGCAAGTGACCCGGAACCCGTCCATGAATTTTTCTGTTTGGGCCCACCTAATAATGGCCCGTCACGGGCAGGCCTAAATGGGACGAGCTCTCTACTTAAACTGGAGGGACACGGGCAAGGCCTTAGGCTGCCCGTGCCAGCCCGTATATATTTTTTATTTTTAAATGTAATTTTTTTATATAAATTATTTTATCTGATAGGAAATGTCATGATTCCATTTGTATCTAATGGTAAAGGAGTGCATAATAAATTCACACGTCCCATGTTTGGTACCCACTGGGAACTTATGTGAACCATTTTTTTCCTTTTCTTGTTTCCTTTTTTTCCTTCATTTTATTCTTTTCTCTCGTTCTCCACTCGCGGCCTCACCCTTCGCCCTTGCTCTCGTCGTTAGGGGTGGAAACAGGCTAGGCAGGCTCCACCCCATACAAGCCAGGCCGATTTGGGGGGAGGCTGGCTTGTATACAGGCCAAATTTTTGGCCTGAACCTGGGCCTTTTTGAGGCCGACTTAGCCTATGGCCTATATACAGGCTTGTTCCATATTTTTTTAGAAGAATATGTGAGCAAACGAAAAATTAGGAGCATTACACTAGAATAAATTGGAAGAACCTCTACAGAAGAAAGGAAACCAAAATAAAATTTTCCATATCTATTATCAGATTCAAACATGGTAGTTACTCGTTTGGAGCATATGATATTTGAAGGAGATAATAGGTTCATGGGGAGAGTAGAGGTGCTGTTAAGGGAATATGAGGAGATAAGGATACAGAATACACCCAGAGAAGGGAACATGGTTAGCCAAATGGAGCTTCCTTCAAACCAATGTTGTGCAGCAGCTGAAAGAACCCCCAGAAGGTTTGGAAAGATGTTTGTATTGAGACAGGATGGCCATATCTTGCTTGAGACATATGTTCTAGTTTTTACTTTGCTTGGGCTTATGTCTCGACTTGTAACTAAAAAAAAAGATGTTGGTTTCTAAACATACATTCAAATGGCATCAAAATATTTACAGGCATGTACAAGCAAATCATATAACATAAACCAAATTTAGTTTCATTACCAAGTCAAAATAAATTGTAAAAAAGAGAAGCACATGTCCAAGCTACTTACATCATGATCCATAAAAAAAATTTGCATCCTCTAATGTCTGCTCTGAGACATTCAGTAATGACAACTCAAGTAGTGGAACAAGATGTGGATCAAGTTGAAGCAACATTAATTTCCTTTTCATTTCTTGCTCTCAAATGTATCATTCCAGTGGAAAGCCAGTAGACAAATATGTAACTAGTTAAGCAAATCAACAGATTTGTCCAAAAAAATTAAATCAAATGAGAATAATAAAAGCACACAAATTGACACATATTATATTCAACAATTTAGTTGCTATCTAGTATCTACCGCTACGCGTGACTCTCAGCATTGTTTTATGAGTAACTAAATAGGATACATAAACCAATGCAGCAGATACAATAGAAGAGAGAACAAGCAGAAGTTAGATAGATTTAACACGAAACGAAAATAATGGAAAATGCAATCACAAAGCCTCCAATAGACGCCGCTGGTGTTCACAATGCAAGCCACTAAATTAATGCATTGGAATCAATAACTAATCGAGCTTGAGCGAATAGGCTAACCAGAATCAATAACTAATCACAATGCAAGCCACTAAGTTAATTTTAGCATATGAACTCAACGAATAGACACACCATAACAAGATAAAAAAACATGAATAGAGGCACACCTCAACTGAAAGCTTAGCAAGTAGCGGCGAACAAAGTCAAGCTTGAGCAAAGGAATAATGTTGAGCTTCCGATAACCTGAACTGAATTGAACCATCGAGCTTGAGCGAAGAGAGGCGTGGATTTTGGAAGCAGAAGCGGAGGAATGGGGTCAAGGGCAAACAAGAAAAGGCAAGATGGCGATCAGAAATAGTTGACCGAGCTTCGATGACTTGAACTTTAGCGACTGAGAAGGAACAAAGTCGAGGTTCAGTGACGGGCGACGACGAGAGGCATAGATTCTTGAAGCAGAGGCGGACAAGTGGGCGATGAGAGTGAGTGGACAACACAAGTACCTGATCTAGCTGCTGAATATATGTAATGTAATATAAAAATTAAAAAAAGAAACAGGCCGGCCTTCCAGGCAAAACAGGCCATTTGGCTGGCCTGGGCATGGCCTGTTTACCAAAATAGGCCATTTCTTCGGCCTGGGCCTGTGACAGGCTTTAGCAGGCCCATGCACAGGCCCCTGGCAGGCCATATGGCCTTTTCCCATGCTTACTCGCCTTGCTCGCAGGTCGCAGGTCTCCGCCCTTCGCCCAGTGCACTTTACCTTCACCCTTCTCCCTTCGCCCTTCTCCTTTTCCTTTCGCCTTTTGCGATCATGCTTCAAAATAGCTCTCAAGCATGGAGGCTGATTGTTGCGCAGTGAGGCCAGTTCCACATAGTGTTTACCAATTTTCAAGATCAGTTCCAAATTCCCCAGGAGAGGCCAATATTTGCCAGCGTGATGCCCTTCTCGCCATCCTCCCCCTTCTCATCGACACACATGGCGACGCCACCAGCGATGGAGATCAAACAATGATGGCCGATGGTTGCACTGGTGAGAACACTCTCTATCTTTCTTGCTATCCCTACATGCAAAACGAAAACCATATGGGCTATTGTTCATCATTTGTATGACCTTGAAATTGTTGGTTGTGTGAAATCCCTTGCCCAGTTGTTCATCATCTGTTTCTTTTAGATTATTGTTCACCATCTATTTCTCTTATATTATTGTTCATCATTGATTTGGAGGGGATTAATTATATTGAAACTTGAAAGCAAGCTGTTTGTGTCTCTTGCTCTTTCTCCATGCGTCCAGCTGGTTTCAAGTTTCCCATATTGGTAGAGTTTTCCATTTCTCCCATGTGGTGATCCATGCTGGTATATATTTAAAAAAAAAAAGTAAACAGGCGGCCCGTTTAACCTAGCTGAAGCCGCCGGGTTTCAGGCAGCCCGTTTAATACGGGCTTAAACGGGTTGCTTACGGGTTCGGGATGAGCCTGAACCCGTGTTCCAATAAACGGGGGGGCTACGGCCAGCTCGTCCCACCCGTTGCTCTGCCCTAATGAGATCGCCGGAATGGGTCCTTGGATATGTAGATTTGAGGCTTCAAGCAAGAGCAATATGGATTTTACTTATTTTTTTAAAAAATATTAAACTAAGTCGTTTAAGCTTATTTCCATAATAAAAATATAACATGGTCAACACGTTGGTCCCTCACCAATTCACCTTCAACCTAGATTGGATCATGGACTGGTTCACTAGTCCAACTGACTGGTTCGATCCATTTTTTTGTTCCATATATTTTAAATAATGAAGTATTACTTAGCAGGGTTCGATCAACAAAACTGACTATTCCTTTGTAACGTTGCGAACTAAAGTTCAAATTTTAATTGAAATAGTGGTTTACATTTAGTGTTTAACAGTGATTCAAATATAATTAGAATACATATGTTGTGAAAAAATAATAAAGTATCATGTTGAATGGATCACTTCGTTTGTGGAAATTAACTCAATTTAAAATAGTAATCGTTTGAGATTAATGGGTGATGTAAGATAATGAGATTGATTATTAAAGAGTCAAGATAAATTGATTTACCACTTTTTCTGTAATATTGTGATTTTTTAATTTAATTTGTCCCACTTTTGTACATTGGGCAGTGATTTAGGGTTTTGCCGACTTTCACTGTGCATGAATGTAATACTGTGTAGATACTTTTCAACTGGTTTGCACGTTTGGTCACTTTTGTTGTAATAAAGGGAATACTGAATAAGAAAAAAAAACGGTAAGCATGAAGAAGATAACTAATATGATTTCCAAGATTTGCTATCTTTTCATGAGTTTGGCCGACTGTCTCCATCCCACTGCACTAACTGCTTTAACTGCTGCCGGAGGACGGTGGAGCCAGCTGCCCATGCACGGCGGTTCTTCAGTATAGTAATATCATTGAATAGTAGTTTGTTAAATTTGTACAAAACACCCTCTTAATAAGTTATTCCTTTAGCAATGTATTGAAAGGATTTTTTGTTGTTGAATGGAGTTGGATATAGCAGGAGGGGCAGTCATTCACAATGTGGTGAGCTAAAGTTTGAACACTCATTAGAAGAGGTAACCACATTTAACACCCGATAATGCCTCAAACATGATTGTCATTAATAAAAAATAAAAATATACATATGTTTGGTAATTTTTTAAAAAATATGACCACTTAATTGAGTCATATTTGAGTATTATATTGTCAGGCATAATTATAAGTATCTTTCTCATATATTTTCTGCATTCGAAGGAAGTACTTGAATTCGAGACTAACGTCATTCCATTCTTAATGAAAATTTTAACACAATTGCATATCTACAAGTTGAACATATATGAGACTAATGTTTGAATTTAATTATTTGGCCATTTCATGGCTTCATCTGCCCTGAAAAAAATGCAGAACTGGCTAATTAAGTTTGTTGCAATTTCATCGTGTCGGCATTACCTCGGGCTTTAATTAATTGGTGGATGTACAAATTAACCTAAAGATACATTTGATCAATATTAAAAAAGGAAAATTAGAGAAATACAATATTACCTCAATACAATGATTGAAGTAATTTGAATAAGAAAATTGTTTCATGGATAGAAGGGGCATGATGATGATGAGTTAGGTGGATCCCTTAGTGGAAACTATGGTGGGTTGACCCACTTACAACTTTACCACTTGTCTACTACCTCATATTCCTAATCTAAGAGTTAGTTGACTTTTTAGGAAACCTAAAAAAGTTAAATAAATTACTTAATTATAATATATTCTGAAATATTTATGTATATCATTGGATTATATATCAGTTATAATTTAAACAAATTAATTTAGAGAAAAACGGTAAAAATCACAATTAATTAGCTTTATTAATCTCTTAAAAAAGTCAATTAACTTTTATTTTAAACATCAGAGGTAGTATCACCAATGAGTAATAAGAATAAACACAGTATGTTTTGCTATGTTTAATATTTATAGGGCTATAATTAAAAATCATTATATGTATTTCATTTCTTTGGATTAAAGGATGAAAGTTAAACTTAATAGTATTCAAATAATCCAAATGTTCACTTGCATATACCACACACTTAACTCTTTGGTATGAAGTTATATTTTTTCATGCTTATTCATGAGATTTTCAATGATAATCACCACAAATGAAATGACCAATATTATTATATGTAAAATAATAAAATTTATAGCAAGTCAGACAACTCACAAGATATAAATAAGAAAACTTATTTTAAACATAATCAAAACATATGTTAAAACACATGTCTAAGTTCAAAAGAATTAATGAGTTTATCTCGAGATAAGATTTGATTCTGAATAAATTAATAGAATAATACAATATTATTGATTACTTTAAAGTAAATACGATTAGAATGTGAGGCTGATGCATGCTTCACGGAAATATGATATAATTTGTATCTATCATGATTTGTATGGATATTGGTATATGTTTTTATATTATATATAAAGGAATAGATTTTGATCTATTGCACCTCATAATAAGTCAATATACCACTTTTTTTTTTGGGTGAATATAGGTTAAACTCTATCCAGTATCTGACCCTTTGGGTTGACTAATCCGGATTCGGGAGAATAGTTCTGAGTACTTAGGTTCCAACCCCCTCTAATTGGTCTTGCGGAGGATCGAACCGTAGTTTGCCCTACTAAGTTCAACCCAAATCACCACTAAGTCAGGAGCCAATTGGTTGTCAATATACCACTTTAACCAACCCAAAAAGTATGCTAGTGACTTCCCATTCACAGAGACATTAATTGAATGATTATGAAGTTAAACCGATCAATTAATAAGAAGAGGTTGCTTGTTAGGGTTGCGTACTATGTGTGAGCTCTCTTATACATGAAAGAGCATCATATATTTAAGAGTCAGATCGGATTGTCCATCTTGAAGTCTTAAAAAAGCATAAATAATTAAACTAGATAAATTGGACCATCTGAACCATAACTCGCTCTATTTTTAAAATATTAGTGCACGTTATAATATTGGGCAGAATGACAATTAAGCATGGGCGAAAAATATCAACATAAAACAAGTAATTTACATCTAACGAGATAAGGCGTCTTGTTATTGTTGTATTAATATTTTTCATCCGTCTTTAACTGCCATTCTCCATATAATTTTTAAATCCAGTAAAATACAGTGGCACCGTGAATTGATCTGATCCACTCATCATAAATATACTTTCTCCATTATCTTTCTATAATTTAAGGTTAAGTATATATGCTTCCTCCATTATCTAATATAAGCAATAAAATAAAAGAAACTTTTCGTTACTAAAATGATAGTTAAATAAGACCAAAAGTTCTATTCAGAACTGACTATTAAAAAGCAATAAAGCAACTTCTTGCTACCATTAGGACCACGAAATGAAACTTGAAGTCATATTGTTTTTTAGTTTATAAATCTCTACTTTTGGGAACTCCAAAATATACTAGTAGAGTGTGTTGATATATTAATAATTGAGTAAAAAAGTGGGAAAATAATTAATTTTTTGTTAGATTCTGAAGCAAAAAATATTTTTAAAAAATACAAAAAGAATCTAAACTGACATTCATTTCAAAATGAAACAAGCATCACTTATCCAGATATAAAACATAGAAAACATCATTTAATTATATATATATATATAATATTTCTTGCGTATCACACTCGATTGTAAATCATAGTCTCCAAAACTCAAAATATATGATTTTTTATATGACGTATTATATGGTATAATCATCACAAGTTGGACTACAAAACATATGAATACAATTATGAATCGTGGATATTATGTATACTATTTTGAAAGAAATAAGGAAGGAAATAAGGAAGTATAATTGGCAACGTTAATTAAATTATAAAATTTGTATGCTAAAATATGTTGACCACATATATTGCAAACCATTTATATGTGTGTGTGTGTGTGTTTTTAATGCGACTTAGAATCTCTCCTCTTTTTTTTTATTTGTTTTCTTACACTCATTTTGTCTTGCCCTTCATTTCGTCAAACGCTAACAAACAACCCATTTACTACTACTACTACTACTTTTGTGCTTATTTGGGAACATCGTTTTCCTAACGGTACACGTAAGTCGAGATAAAACCATTTCGAAATCTGTAAAAATTATCTTAAAATCTATAAAAACCATCTTAAAAATCGTAAAACTATTTTGAAATCCGCAAAATACTTCGAAATATGTAATCTCATTTCTCCCAACGGAATTTCCAAACACGCAAAATACCTCGGAATCGTTTTGTTTAAGAAAGACAATTTGCTCTTTCTCTCTCCACTAAACAATAAAATAATGATAAGAGGAAGGTTGGGATCAAAGAAAAGAAGGATAAGACGATAATAAAGATGAAAGGTTGATGTTTAATGGAAGGATTTAGATTTACCGCAAGCAAGAGCATGTTTGCACGAAGCCCCACGATATCCACAAGAAGCCTACCAAATGGTGAAAGTGGGAACAAGTAATTAAGTAGAGAGAGAGAGAGAGAGCACATGATATGAACCAATTGTCTGCAGCAAACTAAAGGGCCCTGTTTCACATCATGCTGTGTCAACAACACTCATAATGCCGAATACATCGAATGTTGCACGTCACACACACCCACACGCACCCACACTTTTACATATTCTGATTGAATTTGATTATATTCATGTCAACACCACAAAGTTGATGTTGCATATATATATATATATAAGAATGCTTAGATGGATATGTGATTATAAAATATGAGAATGATGATATTAGAGGTAGAAAATTGTAGACACTATCTATTAAAAGGAGAATGGTAGAAAATTGTTTGAAGTTGTTCAGTCACTTATATCCGGTGAGAATCATTGATCAGACCAAATGAACTCTCTACAAAGGATAGATAAAGATTGAAGATAATGCTTAACAATAATATTAATAATAATATAATATGGGATGATAATTGTTTGTAAGGCTATATATATCAAAGGGAATGGTGATTGACTAAAATGGTACACGAGATTGGAAAAGCAGTATAGGAAGAGGCAACTCTCTACATTCAATGACTCCACTCTTGAATTTGGTGTTGTTGGACAGATACATTATCTTCTCCCTTTTCCCATACCACTTTCCACACAATAGTGCATCTGCAATATTGATTTTGGATATCTAGAATCTAGATATCAACTTGAGTCACATTACTTATTGAATCATGCTTTATGAATAACATCACTGATCATGTGTATATACACACACACATGTCAGGTATCAATCAACTAGTATTTTTAAAGGCTCCATTAATTTGTTCATGGTTGAAAAAAATCATGAAAAATTCAAAATACTCATTTCATCTAGAAATTTAATGATCAAAAGGAAGAAGATTAAAGCGCCACAAAGGAGGCAACTGACACCTAAATCCAATTTGCACAATATAACAAATGATTTGACACTATTTTTTAGTAATAGTTTATAGTTTGATAAGGCAATAAAGCTAGAGGTAAACCTGCGTGTTTGAGAATGGCGATTGGGTGAAGATGATATAATGATAATTGAGGCTATAATTAAGAACTGGGGATATGGCTGCAGCTGTCATGAACTTTTGAAATAGTGAGTGAACATCAATGAAATCTGGCAGTCAATTAAGTTGAAAAGGATTTGAATTGAAATGAACAGTGTTTCATGACTTCTAATGGGTAGGCCCCAGAGACAGATAGATGAGTGGGAGTTTTAGGTCATAGACATTTATCACGCTCATGATTTAAAAGGTCTATACTTTTAAGTTTTTTTATTTATATTTTTTAAATATTTTTCACAGAATTTAGTTAAAATATTAAAAGTATTGGCTGAGATATTGGAGCTAACAATCTAAAAAAGTAGATGAATAGGAAAGATTTTAAGCAGAATGAGATGAAATTCTCATTTACGGTTCTCAGAGAGGAAGTCCCCTTGGTTTACCTATCAAGTCTATGATTGGTTCGAAGAACGTCTTGAGATTTAAGCGATTGCAGATGATATAGCTAGTAAATATTTTTTGGTCTTTTCTTTTATATCTTTTATATTATATATTATATATTAATTATTAATTCATATTATTATATTATATATCAATATTTATTTGGATAGTTTTTTTTACTGCTGGGGCTGCTATGCCAAAAGTGAGAGAAGCCAATACTACTTAGTGAGATAAAACTTTATTATTGTAGTTGGTTAAAATCTTATTTTCATTTGAAATTCTATATATACACACATAAAATTAAAACTATAAATGAAATGATCTTAAATTTGAACTGCTAAAATTTGATGTAAGAACCCTTTCTCTATCTTTGCTTTTTCACTATTATGAATTTTTTTATTCTTTAAAAAGACAAAAGAAAAAACTTTTTCTTGAGTGATCTAGAAATAGGATGGCTTGTCCTATTGCTCTTTTTTTCCTACATGTTTTTTTTTTAAAAAAAATCTTGAATCGTCTTCTTTTGCTATTTAGCTAATCCAAATCAAACTAAAATTTTTATGTTTTTTGTTATACATTTCAAACTAAAATTTTCATGTCCCTCTTTATTTGAATAAATTAGCACATTTTCTCTATTCACGTATATTTTAACTTGAAACCTTATGTTTAAACGACAAAAAGTCTAATTCTATTAGAACCAACACGTGTTAATATCCCAACACTTATCTCTTCTCTAAAGAGCGTATTGTCACGATTCATGAGGTTATGAAGCTCTGGAACGTCCCAAAATCCTCCAGAAGGCTCCCGAATAACCTTAGGAGTGCTAGAGAAGGCAAGTACATTCTAGAGAAGTCTACACAACTCTAGCCTCAATATTTTAATATTTGCCTCTAGATTTTTCCATGTAAATATCTAGATATTTGTTAAGAGAATTCTAGAGAATGAATTGTAACCGTAGGATCGATTCGATCTCCACCGTCCATTAAGGAGGTGGGAACATTCTAGTTTCAAGGGGGAGGCCTATAAATACCTCACCCCTCCTCATTTGTGAACATAACCCTCAATTTCCAAAATCAATAATACTCTCACATTCTCCAAGCTCTTTCTCTTGCCCTTAAGCTTTCCCTTTTCCTCAACTTTGCCAAACATCTTCTTTCCATAGAAAATAGGCTTACTTAGCAACTTTTAGTGAAGATTGTCTAAGTGCCGCACGGGTTGAATGACTAGCCCCGTGACAGTTGGTATCAGGGCCCGGTTCTTCACAAGTCCCAGGTTCTAACCTTTGTGCTTGAAGGAAGGTATTGCGCAATGGCAACCGAGGAAGGAAATGTTGTTGGCATGGAAGTGCCAGAGCAAGCTCGTGTACAAGAGGAGCAAGCTCATACCAAGTCCAAGCGAGAGCGAGGCCGGAGCAAGGCACCTGTAGGTGAGTCTCTTGAACCTCGTGTTACTAGCTTGGAATCTAACATGGAGGAAGTGAGAACTACTATTGGGGGACTCGACGAACAACTCGGCAATCTCATCCAGGAGAATGTTGAGGTATTGCACGTTGCCAAGGCAATGATTACAGAACTTGGCCGTAATTTGGGGGAGGACATTTGTTCCCTTACCCAGGATCTCGTTGATCTCCGCAAACACGTCAGGGATGAGGTGCAAGGTCTACACTCTCAAATGAATGAGATTCGTCATGAGTGGGAATCTCATTGATGTGTAAATAGTCCTATTAGTGGTAGTACTTCGAACGCCCTTCTCAGGGTCTGAAAGTGTCCAAGCCGGCAATGTATAATGGGGCTTGTAGTGCCACAGTTATGGAGAACTTCCTCTTTGGCTTAGAACAGTACTTTGAGGCCATAGGAGTCTCTAATGACTTGATCAGAATCAACACTGCTTCAACTTTCCTTCGAGATGCAGCCCAACTATGGTGGCGCAGAAAGCATGCCGAGAGAGAGAGAGAGAAGGGCATTTGCACTCTCAACACATGGGAGCTATTCAAGTCAGAACTCTAAAAGCACTTTGTTCCCCACAATGCTGAAACGGAGGCTCGAGGTAAGCTCCGTAGGTTGAGACAAACTGGTAGTATTCCTGACTACATCAAGGAGTTTCTACCATCATGCTCGAGATCGAAGACTTGTCCGACAAGGAGGCTCTTTTTCACTTCCTGGACGGACTCAAAGACTGGGCTAGAGTAGAGCTCGACAGGCGCAAGGTGCAAACTCTAGATGAGGCAATTGCGGCTGCTGAGTGCCTAATCGACTACTCTACCAAGACTAAGAAGTCCAATCCAGGTAAGAGTGGGGGAGACAAAGGAGGACAAAAGAAGAATTTTGATCGTAAGGATGGTGGTAAGTTCTTTACTTCAAAACAGGATAAACCATTCCCAACCAAGCGTGATGCCTCAAAGCCACCAAAGCCATGTTTCATATGCGATGGTCTGCATTGGACTCGCGACTGTCCTAACCGTAAGGCTATGAATGCCTTAGTTGCTGAAATGAAGGAAAGACGGGATAAGGAGCAACAAGTCGACCTTGGTTCCCTCCAACACTTGAATGCATTGTCTGGACTCTTTTCGCCACCTAAGAAGGAAGAAAAGGGTCTACTTTATGCCGACCTTGTCATTGAAGGTAAAGCTACCTTTGCCATGCTAGATACAGGAGCATCTCATAACTTTATGGAGGTCGAAGAAGCAAAGAGGTTGGGCATCCAACTGAACAAAGGAGAAGGCACCATTAAGGCGGTGAACTCCCCAGCAAAACAAGTCCTTGGGATCGTCAAGGATGTGAATGTGAAGATCGGGGACTGGGAAGGTATGCTGGACTTTACTATTGTTCCTATGGATGATTTTAAAGTTGTGTTGGGACTTGCTTTCTTTTGCAAAGCACATGCCTTCCCGATTCCTGAAGCCAAGTCTATGGTGGTTATCGACTCTAACATGATTTGAATAGTCCCCTTGAAACGCTTGCAATCCAACACTGTGATTTCTGCCTTGCAATTCAAGAGGAGTCTCAAGAACTCAAAAGGATATGTTGCCACCATACGTTCATTAGCCGAAGAAGAGGATGGCACAACCCAACCACAGGAACCCTTGTTTCCTTGCATTCAAAAGGTGCTACAGGAGTACAAGCACGTCATGCCGGATGAGTTGCCTAAGAAACTACCTCCCAGAAGAGAGGTAGATCATCAAATTGAGTTGGAACCCTGTGCCAAACCACCTGCCTTGGCACCTTACCGTATGTCACCTCCAGAACTTGCTGAATTAAGGAGAAAACTACAAGATCTCCTTGATTCAGGTTATATTCAACCATCCAAGGCCCCATATGGTGCTCCAGTCCTCTTCCAGAAGAAGAAGGATGGTTCGCTACGGATGTGTATTGACTACAGGGCCTTGAACAAAATCACTATCAAGAACAAGTACCTGATACCTTTAATCGCTGACTTGTTTGATCAGCTTGGAAAAGCCAGGTACTTCTCTAAGTTTGATCTTCGATCGGGGTACTATCAAGTACGTATTGCCGCAGGAGACGAACTGAAGACAATCTGCGTAACGAGATATGGAACGTCCTAGAATCCTCCAGAAGGTTCCCGAATAACCTTAGGAGTGCTAGAGAATGCAAGTACATTCTAGAGAAGTCTACACAACTCTAGCCTCAATATTTTAATATTTGCCTCTAGATTTTTCCATGTAAATATCTAGATATTTGTTAAGAGAATTCTAGAGAATGAATTGTAACCGTAAGATCGATTCGATCTCCACCGTCCATTAAGGAGGTGGGAACATTCTAGTTTCAAGGGGGAGGCCTATAAATACCTCACCCCTCCTCATTTGTGAACACAACCCTCAATTTCCAAAATCAATAATACTCTCATATTCTTCAAGCTCTTTCTCTTGCCCTCAAGCTTTCCCTTTTCCTCAACTTTGCCAAGCATCCTCTTTCCGTAGAAAATAGGCTTACTTAGCAACTTCTAATGAAGATTGTCTAAGTGTCGCACGGGTCGAAAGACTAGCCCTGTGACAGTATGCTTCTTAAAGAGATCATAAAAACAAAGCCATGTGTTCTTTTATATTGATTTGGTTGCTCATATAGTGGTTTTTTTTTTTAATTTTTTCTTGGCTCGTTCATACATGGCTAGGTAATATTGGTGGTTGATTTGTTTGACTTTTTATTTTCACTGTCTTTCGTTTGTTACTTTATGTTCTTGAGCTTCATGGCTGCTTATTCAGGTAAGCTAGCTGTTGAAGTCCATTTTATGTTTCATTTTATTTAATTACTAATAAAATTATCTTTTATATAAAACAAAGCCTTGAAGGGCTTATCTAAGGCATATGGGACTCTTATGGCTATTTCTATCTTTCTCCTAGAAGCTTGTACTTCTCGAAGCAATTGAAAGCAAACCAGGCATGGCACAGATACACATTTATTTATAATTAATTTATTAATAATATGCTCTACAGAAAAGTCAATCATTAAACAAATGATTCTTTTTTTTTGGTGATATTAAACAAATAATTCTAGTGAAGAACAAATTGGAGGAATCTCTCACCATTATGATATAAAGGAAATAAACCTTATCCCTCCAAAATGTTTATTTTATTTTCCTTTGATCTCTCGTATTTTCCAGACGTGACATGTTTTTCTCAAAGGACGAAACCACAACACTACTAAAGGCCATCGACATATCAACATCTATATATCATGTGAAAAGAGCTCAGAGAAGTTGACATGCATTCAGGGATACGTAATATCTTGGCCCTCAAATCATGTGTTCTTTCTTTTCTTTCGAGAAAGAAGAACAGGAAGCTAGAGAATCATATCATCACCAGCAAATAAATAAAGGAAAATAGAGAATCTGTTTACTGCATCGTATCTTTTCTGAAAAGAAATGTTGGAAAGTTGAAGTACTGGGATGCTGATAAAACACCGAAAAACAAAGGAAAATGGAGAATCTATTTTCAAGTATAAATACCTTCTTGTGGAAGTATTCTTGTTTAAGACATATTAGAAACTAAACGTATCTATCCCTTCAAATGGAAATTCAAACATCGGTCTGTCACATTGTAAGAAACTGACCCTTTCCAACTAGATATAACATTCATTAATAAATTGCATTTATATTGTGTGTGTATTTACTAAGTACAAGTATTTTCTTATTGGAAGCAATTCTTTTTGAGACATTATTAAGCATTGAATATTGATACTTCTCCCAGTAGGGATTCGAACCTTAGTTTATCATAATAACATGAATACTATTACTGTCTATTTTAGCTGCAAAGATAACATGAATTCTACTATATTGGGTTATACCTAATCCATCCTTAATGAATTAGGGTCTAAGCTCATCTTGTTGGATCACAAATGGGGATAGAGAAAGTATAGGTATACATGAATTCTATTATATGTGTAATATACATAGATAGATGGGGTTAAACAACCATGTGCATGAGATTTATGGGATCAGAAGAAGTGAAGGAGTTATATTTTGTGTGTGAAAATGATAAGTCCCATGGTTCTGTACTTTCTCTTGCGGGGTTCTCTTGCAGCAATCGAAGTCCAAACTTGTGATTCGAATTTGCAATGGTCACTAAATACTTCGTTAGACTATTAATGACATGTTTGCATTAGCGTTCAAAAATCATATCTATGTAAGTTAAAACATAACCTCACTCATAATATTATATTGTAAACCGTAAATCATGTTAGAAAAATAGATTCTACCACTAATTCAAACAAGTAGTAAATACACCTGGAATCCTTCATACTATCTATCAAAGGAGAGAAACCAAGCCTAAATAAATTTTTAAGAAAATACTCACACCATTGTTGTATTAAGTTCAGGTAATTTCATAACAATTAACATAACCGTAAACTATATAAATATAATAAAAACATAAGGAAATTTATTAGGCCCTTTATTTAAATCTTAACATGTAATAGAGAAGGTCTATTTGGTTTGAAAAGAGGATCGATGACAATTTAATTATGTTTTAGCAGAGTCCTAAGCTCATAAGCTTAGGGCAACTATAAGACGTGAACAAGAAAAAAAGTTTAAAATTTCAACAAAAGAAGAAAGGTGTAGCGTGTAAAAGAAAACCACGTCTTAATTTTCAAAAAATAAATGATACGTATGAATCTAAAAGTACTCCTAAAGTCAATTTGCTTTCTTACAAGTCACCAAGGAAATATTTTTTTTGGCACTCCTGCACTTGTAAAATCTGACTTTGCATCGTTTCTTTTTCTTTCTCTTTAAAAAAGGGAAGAAAAAAAATAGTGACGCATGAAAGTGATCTATCGAACCAACACCTTTTATCAGGTGGTCCAAAAAATTTCCCAAAAGTCCCTAGCCATCGCATATCCCTTTCTTTTGGCAGTCTAAAATCCCAAGAACATCCTCTCAATTTTTGGATCCAATGTACTGCATTCTAAATTATAATACGTAATCTTGAACAATTACTACTTTTGCTTATAAAGGGTAAAATAATACAAAATACTTTTACCTTATTAAAACTTTAAAACCACCGTTATTTTGAAATACAATGGTATTTGGCTATGCATATAGATTTTAATTCACTTGTGCTCCCAAATTTATAATTTTTCCTCAAGGTATTTCTATTAATTACATAGTAAGGGGATTTCCACGAAGGGATTGTTATAAAAACACTTTTAAAAATAGAATTTTAGGAAAAACAACACTCATTTGTTTAAAATAAGTTAGCTAATTTATTCACTATATATAAATTAAGTATTTAACTCTCATAATAAGAAAGAGGGGAAGTGCATTTTAACCACGAAACGGTTGATTTGGACATAAAAAGACAATTATCTTACTACTGGGAATGGAGATAGCGGAAAGGGGTTAATCTTTTATAGTAAAGCAAATTAAGATGCAAATTCCCATTAAATGAGATACCCACATTTAGTATTTAATGGTATATCAAATATGATTGTATCTAGTACAAGAATACTGTTCCTACGGGATGAAAGAAAGACAGCTATCTTACATCATTTAGACAGAGTGATTCAAAGCACAAAGTCTGTTGAGATAGTTGGTTGCCCAACTCAACAGTGCTGATGAGTTTGACAGATGAGACCCCATAAGCCTCATACTGGCCCTAATAATAAGTATCACAAACCATACTTCTGGATCATTTCTTTGGCATATAATCATTCTCCTCATCATTACAAAGAAGAATAAGCTAGAAATGGACGGGCACCTGAATATGGAATCAATCCCTGCAGGCATAGTTGGATGTGAATAACCACATGTGGCTGCAAATAAATTCTTTCTGATTTTCAAATTCGAAATAAACCCCATATAGCAGTTAATCTGGGTGATTCAGCTTCGCTTTCTTTTAAGCAACACCTAAGAATGTTCTTTAAAAGAAATATATATGGACTCATTATTTACCTTAAATCTTTTCTAATTAATCGATGTCAGACTCTCTTATAATGCTTAAGAGAGTAAGCATCATAAAAGCACCAGTTTGCTCCTAATATGTGAAACTGCTCCCAACTTACCTCCCAAGCACAAAAGGCTAATGATGGTTGTGCATTCATCTATTTTTTTTATTAGCTCCCTTCGCTTCTCCCCTCAAGTCAAACAAGGTATCAATAACTAGTTTTAAAAGTTCTATACAAATCTTGAAATGGAATTTATTACATTAGACATTACAATACTATGAAATTGAAGCTGCAATATTCTTTTTTTCAAAGGAAATAAATAAATAAAACCAAGAAAGCGCACACCTTATATTACCTCAAATTAATGCCTTTCTTAACCAGAGCTTGCTTTTTCCATCAAACAGTTTGGCTGTGATGTCCATTAAAACCACTCATCTCTTCCTCTTTTACTTCATAATTCCCTTCATTAACTTTTTTATAAACATACCTCTTAGCAACAACCATATAAACACCCAAATTCAAAAACCCTATCCCTGCGAGCAGAAAATAGCAATAATCCAAATGTGACCTAATCATATTATTTCCAAGCCATTTCCCTTTACTTGCTGCTTCCACAATAGATACAAGAGCACTACTAATAAAGTTGGCGACACCAGCATTTGCAAGACGAAATGTGGCCCCGATGCTTCTCATAGTGATGGGAATCATAAAGGAGGATCCCATAAATAGATTATTTATAAGATTTGAAGATTTGAAAAAGAGTATTTAATATCATAGATTTTATTTCATATTTAATATGGTAAATTTGATTAAATTTAATTTTTAGGGTTAGATTAAGGCTTATAAATAACACTTCAGCTCTTTTGCTTTGTACGTTTAATGATTTGAATAACATTGAGTTTTTCCTCCTCTATTCTCCCTTTTTCCTTCTCTCTAGTCTTTCTTCATTCTCTTTTCCTGAATATTCTCTCTTTCCCCTTCCCCGTCCTACATCAATTGGTATTAGAGTTAGGTTCCACTTTTTTTCCGTTGCCTAGACCTTTGAACGCCTCTCCCAAATAGAAAGGGTCACATTATACTACCATAAACCTTTTTAGTTAGTTCTCAAAATCTCCACAGCCTTTTAAAACTTCAAGATCACATTTTACTATTTCACATGATTTTTGACATGCTACTCAGTTGAGTTATGGGTTTTAAGGGATTCCCATGTAGAGAGTGTCAACGTAAGTACAACACTCCACCTCAATATGTTCAACATCCACATGGCTATGAAGGCTATCGACGTTATAAAGGCGTTGAGCTTCACTATTAGTATACTAACAGTCGACGGTACACATATGAATGTGATGACTTTTATGCTCCCCACTATAAGTATGCTGAATATGATGATTATGGATATGTCGATTGTTTTGGCCAAGCTAAACAACATCACTATGGGCATAATTACCACCGCCAATATAAATATATTGATCATTGTGATTACACTAGCCAAAGTCAATACAACTATGTTGACTACTATAAAAATGAAGAGGTAGAGCGTTATCAATATGATAAAGTTGATGAAGATTGGTACAAGGCTGAAGTTGAATTTCACCAAGAGTTGAATATATTTCTGATGCGCGTTACAGAAATTTGTGGTGAATTGAAAGAAATCAAATCCAACCCTAACAAGGCAAAAATTCATGTATTTCATTTTTCAAATCAGGAAGATGTGACAAGGAATACAACTAAGGTGTTTCCACCAATGTAGGCAAAGCCTATTCATGAAATTACCATGATCTTAGATGTCCTACCATCTGCAATGGAAACTCCTATGGCCAATGCTAGTGATGACACTAACCTCAAAGTCGAACACCTAATTAAAGTGCCACCCTCAGCTCGTATGGAGCCTTATTATGCAACTAATGTGACCATGTTAGCACTTGTTCCACAAGAAGCACCACTAGATGTTATTGTGACTCAATCTACAGTTGCTAATGCACCATGAGACCTTCTTGTGACTCAAGTTGCAGTTTCTAATGCACTACCAAACATTCTTGTGACTCAAGCTACATTTCCTAATGCCACGCCAGTGCTTAACGGACAATTCCATGAATACCTTACATGTTGGAAAGGCTTTCCAAATGTTCTCAATAATCAATTTATGCATTTCTTCCATGTTTTTCTATTTCACTATCTCACTTGGTGGAAAGGATTGCTAGATGTTCATTGTCATCATGCTACTTATTCTTTATGTGGTTTTCTTTTTCTATGCCTCATATGTTGGAAAGGATTTCCTGTTGGAAGCATCACATTGAATCCCACCTTCATTTTAACTCGTCAGGAGTTGAATTCTTCAAGTAGGGGAGAAATGATGGGAATCATAAAGGAGGATCTCATAAATAGATTATTTATGAGATTTGAAGATTCGAAAAAGATTATTTAATATTATAGATTTGATTTCATATTTAATATTGTAGATTTGATTTAATTTAATTGATTTCCTTATTATTAATTTCTAGGGTTAGGTTGAGGTTTATAAATAACACCTCAATTCTTTTGATTTGTACATTTGATGATTTGAATAATATTGAGTTTTCCTTCCTTTATTCTCTCTTTCTCCTTCTCTCTAGTCTTTCTTCATTCTCTATTCCTAAATATTCTCCCTTTCCCTTCCCGTCCTGCATCACATAGCTTCTGGCATCTGATCATAGAACAAATGCTGAGACCCCACAATGCAAAAAGCATCCATAAACCCTAACAGAATATACTGAGGAATCAACCACCAAACCCTAATTGGCACTATTGCCTTTGGAATGTCCAAGAGGTTGTGATAACTTGCTGTTTTAACCCTTTTGGACTTTACTAGGCCAGCCACAAGCATGGTTGGAACAGCAAAGAACATATGCCAATGCCTTGTCTTTGAAGTATTGTGATGCCTGTGGGTTTGCCAGTGAATTTTCTTATCAGAGGCACAAGGATTATGTCATAAATAGGGAGGAAGGTGATGACGATGAAGCCAGAGATGCATTGGAGCATTGCCGGTGGGACCATGAAGTTGTTTTTAGGTCCTATGGATCTCACCATTGTACTACCTTATTTGGTGAAGAAGGTTAACATTTGAGCATGGACTAAGCCAAAGTACAAGTTTGCTAGCCATACTGGTACGAGGCCAAGCACTTGCTTCATTTCTTCAACTTGGTTTAATGAGCTTAGCGTCCAAAGATTTCTTGTGTTGCTTGATGCATCAATGTCATAATTATCATTGCCTTATCCAAAAATCTGAAACATTTCAAAAGTGTAAAGCTTTGTTTCAGATGTTGTAATTCAAAATTTCCGTTATCAAAGGTAAAATTAATCTTTTAATTTTTGTAGTTTTGACCAAATTGTAACTTAATCTTTAAGCTTTGAATTGGTCTAATTTAATATCTATTCAGCTGAAACTCGATATTCAAATTCTGGCATACTGCAACTTAGTCCCTTATAGTTTTAATCATTTAAAATGTAGTCCATAAACTTCATGATATATATTTTAAGGAGTGAAACTATAAGGATTGAATTGCATCGAGTTAAAGTTTAAGGAATAAGTTGCAACTGAGTTAAAACTATATACTGAGTTACATAAAATATAGTTCAGGAATTGTGTTACAACTGAGTCAAAACTGTAAAGATAAAAATATTAGTTTTGCCAATGTAAGAAATACTACTTCCACGTTAATCGCTCTGTGCGAGATGCAGTTTGTCTCCACAACAAGCATATTTCCATCCTCCATTGATGTATCTCCATAGAAAATACCTCTTCCATCGACGTGCCTCTTTCGAACCGCCGCCACTAATACTTGCGCCACCGTGGTGAAAGCACTTCCCAGTGGACCTTGTTTTCCGTACTTCTTTATACCAAACAGAAAAATCACAATTGCCAAAGCCAAAGCCGCTGCTAATACTGCACACCCTTTAAACTTTGTCCAGTAGAAGTTATATAATTAATAGGGTTAAATCATTGTTGCTACCTACATTATTTCATCCAATTTTAATTTCGTTCTTGATTTGAGTTCAAATATAATGGTAAAAAAAACTTGATAAAAATACAAGAACAGATATTTATGAAACTATAAGGATCAATGTCAAAATGTGATGGGACTAACAATGATATTAACCCTAATTAAAAATTTGAAGAGACGAAAATGATAAATGAAGGATAATTAATTGCACGAATACCTGTAGATAAACAATAAGAAGAACGGTAGAGACAGAACTGACGTTAATTCCGCGGTACCACCAATTGAAGAAAGAGTTCTTGGCCATTCTCTCTTGAGGGGAGGAATATTCATCAAACTGGTCTGCTGCAAATGTTTGAACACAATGCTTGTGTCCAGATTCTCCAATCACTAATATGTAAAGTGCTACAAAGAACACTATCTCTCTACTTTGCAAGGGAACCACTGAAACTGCTAGTGTCAGCAAAACCATTCCCTGTAGTGTTTATATAATTCATCAACTGCTCATTCTCCAAAGATTATAGCTATAGATTTTAATTTGGAAAATTCAGGCGAAAAAGTGATTGTTTGAAAATTTTACTGATAAGAAAGGATCTGAATTGAAATATTGATACTTTTTTATACATAAAAGCACACAAGGTAACAATAAAATGTCCCTATCTAAAAGTTGCATTTGGCTGGAAGGACATGAATTATAGCATGACACTTTGTGTATAAAAATATATCAACTCCTTTTAACTAATAAAATTTTGAAACCGAGACTATTTTTTATCGATTTTTCTTTAATTTTTTCACAATAAATCTCACCATCTCCCACACGTCTTCCACTTCTCCGTGAGACATGCTTTTATCCCTTGGTCTTTTGTTTTTCAAAAGAGAGAATCATTTTCTCATAGGAGATCTCGATCATTAGAGCAAAATATTATATAAAGCGTCCACTTAAAATACATGTTGGCGACAATCCAAAAGCAAAAGATGCTACTGTAGTTGATGAAATAATAACATAAAAAGTGCAGATAGATGATATACATATAAATATTACCAAGAAATAGATGATGGAAGAGAAGATGTTGGTGATGAAGCGACCAAGGTAGGAATCAGCAATGAAGGCTCCAAACAAAGGGAACAAGAAGGAGAGGCCAACCCATAGGTTGACGTTTCTTGCAGCTGTGGCTGTTGCCTGCTGAAGAACATTGGTGAGGTAACTTGTCAAATTCCCACCCAATCCATGAAATGCAAATCTCTCTGCCACCTCCACAACTTCAGCCATCCATTTTCAAGCTCATCATCATGTATGAACTATTATTAGAAATTGAATTCATATGAGAAGATCAGTGAGAAGTCCTTGCAGTTTAGAAATTTTACTGACGAGGAAAATCTGAGATGTTATGATACAAAAAAAAAAAACCATATTCTACAGTACTTTGATGCTCAAATTGATCAAATCCTTATCGTTAATAAAATTTTTAAATAGAGAATTTCTGCCCCTTTTTACTTTTCATGAAACCGAAATAATTAATGAAAACACTTGGTTGTACATTAATTATTTTTATGTCCTCCATTTAAGATGGACGGAAAAATTATTATTTTGCGCTAGTGACATGAAAAATATCAGAAAGAACTTACAAATGATGAAGATGGCAGCATTCCAGCCACCTCTATTGGAGCTGTGCTGCTATCCATGGATAGCAGCATTCTAGAGGGTTTGTGGTGATCACAAAAAATGTTTGCTTCCATTGGAGCTGTGCTGCTATCCAGGGCTGCTTAATTAGCTATATATTATGAAGCCACACGAGAATCACAAGAAACTGTTTTGGTGGTCTTATGTCTATATATACTCAAATATATACATTTGTTAGCTTTAGTATAATCAATATATTTATATACATTTTAATTGCTTTATAATTTATGGTAACCTAAAACCAAATCAAGTGTAATATCACTCTCTTAAAAGAAATCGGTAAAACCAATAACTCGTGTATATCCTGAAGGATGTATTTATAGGCAACGTATTATTTAGATTTAATTGCTTTTGTAAGTGATATGGTGAGATTTCATTCATGTACTTTTGTTTTGTTTTCTAGATTATAATGATATGCATAGATATGTTTGATATAAAACATGTACCATACTTTACAATACACAAAACTTAATAATACACACACACGCCAAAGTTATACATTGGCTAAGTATGATTTGATTTTTCTTTACATTGTATAAATATTACTCCTATTTCTAGATATTAGAGCAAGACACAAGGGGATTCACTTTTTTCCTAAATTGAAGACTCATTAAAAAAACGATTTTGTCGCCACTGCTGAAAAGTCATTGCCGTAATGATTGTCACCGAAAGTATTAATAGCGATAAAATAAGTCATCACTAAGCATTCGTACTTAGTAATAAGGATTAATTAGATAGAGACTATCTAGACATGATCTGAACGGTCTAAATTTACTTTTAAAATTGATGATTTTTTAAATAAAATTTATTTTTGAAAAAAAGATAACAGTGAAGAGATTGTCTTTGTTGAATTATCCAAATTAGATTTAAATGGTTTAGATCTAATTGACTCTTTTTAATAAACAAAATGTTTAGCCGGAAATTAGACCCTTTCTTCCACACCACAGTCAATATTTCATCTTGCATGTGTGTGTATAGACACACACACCCTCCTTACCCGTTCATTATTCCAACTCAACTCTCACTCTCCTTTGCTTCAAATCATTTCACACACACTCTCTCTCTAACTCCTTTGCCGTCTCAGGCCACCTTCCATGGAGGAAAGCAGCAACGGTGATGCCTCCTTCTTCAACAAACCTTCCACCGGCAAGGGTGGCTGGCACGCCGCCATCTTCATCATCTGTATGTCTCTCATTTAATTTCCAACTCATATATATATATATTCTTCTCTATCAGGTTCGGTGACTTCAATTTGTGAGTGTGGCAGGTGTTGAGTTCGCAGAGAGATTTGTGTACGCAGGCTTGTCGGGGAATCTGATAACGTATCTGACGGATGTTCTCCAAAACGGCGGCCAAAAACATCAACATTTGGATCGGAATTTCGTCTCTGTTCCCTCTTCTCGGCTGCTTTGTCGCCGACTCATATCTCGGTCGTTTCAGCACGATCGTCGTCTCCTCTCTCATCTTTCTTCTCGTATGCTATTTTCTCCATTCTTCTTACATTTGAATCCCACGGTGCCATGCTCGCTTGCGTTGTGATGAACAGCCTCGTTTCCTTTAATTTTCATATATTTTTTTGTCCCACAACTTTGCCAAAAAATTGAGAAAGAAAAATGGAAAATCAATGTGATGTTAATGCAGGAATATAATCACTAGCAAAATTTCATGACACAAAGTAGACCTACCATTGTATTTCTATTGATTTTCTTCAACAGAAAAAAACATTTATTAAGGATTCATAAGTGATGGAAAGGGTTGAAATGTTCAAGGTACTAATTTTGTTAGAAGGTATTTATTATTATTTTTTGGGAGACAATTAATGTATGATATCATGATCAAGTGTTTATTTAGCAGTAAAAGATTCTAAGGTGGATTACATTTGAGATGTGAGGGATGATAACAGTACTACTTCGATGATGATTAATGTAAAAAGCAGTTGACATTTTGTTTTAATATTGAGGAAGTTAAATACATTACTTTAAAGTATTTACATTTATCTTTTTTTAATAATCTAAGTCTGATTTAGAAACTGAAAACATATAATCATGTAATACACATAAATAAATATCTTTAAGTAATGTATTTATTTTTTTAATCTCCTAAAAATCAACTAGCTTTTATATTAAAAATTGAAGGTAGTATAAATTTTGTTTATTAATCTTCACAAAATGGAAAGGTGTTGCATGGGTATATTAATCATTCAATAAACAAATTAAAATCTGCAATATATAAAAAAGAGTTTATGCCACCATTTTCTAGTTCATCATACAGGGCTTGATACTTTTGACCCTATCAGTCTCAGCATTGAAGAACACGACTCCATTTTTTGCTGCTCTTTATATACTGTCCATCGGCGATGGTGGCCACAAGCCGTGTGTCCAGACTTTCGCCGCCGATCAGTTTGATGATAATTCGCCGGAAGAAAAGAATGTCAAGAGCTCATTCTTCAACTGGTGGTACTTGGGAATAATCGCGGGTTCAACTATAGCCACTTCTGTAGTAATATACCTTCAGGTAATAATTGTAACTTTAATCAATTATTTAATTCATTTCCCCTTTTTTTCAACATATTATAATTAGCACCGGTAATGCGGGCTAGCCCTATCTCCTGTTGGCAGGCTGCATTTTTGCAACCTAGACCGTCAGTGGCAGGTTGGTGGGTCAGCCTGCCAACATTTATTTTTTTAATTTTTTTAAAAGAATAAATTTCATTTTGATTCTTTTTTGCCCAATTTTTTTTAACATTGCATAGTTATATTATATTAATTGACTCATATGATTCTTTTTCTACTAATAAATTTTCAATAATTGCATTTTTCATGTTTTAAAGTAAAAATATAACTATTAATGTGTTGTTATAATTTTAAATATAATATTATAGAAATTTGATATGAAAAATAAAAATTATATATTATTTTTCAATGTATAAGTATCATTTATCATACTTTAAAAAATATTGAGATGAAAAAGATAAGAAAAATATATAATATAGTATTTTTAAAATAAAAAAATTGAAAATAGGTGGCGGATTGAGCATGGTGGGCGGGCTTTTACCTACCTGAACCCGTCACTTGTTGGTGGGTTGCATCCGCAGGCTCAACTTGTATTACCGGTACTAATTATAATCCACTTGAACAATTATTATATGTTGAAATAGGATAATATTGGATGGGCTATGGGCCTGGAATACTGGTAGCTGTGTTAGCTGTAGCAGTAGTTTTGTTCTTGTTGGGTACCAAAAGGTCAAGAAGGAAGGCCCAACGGGCAGCCCATTCACGAGGATTGCCCAAGTTTGTTGCTGCAATTCGGAAATGGCGCGTGAAGACCACGCGTGATCCACGCACTCATTGTTATGGCGGGGAAGAGCATGACTACACATACCATGGTCAACCCAACTCTCATTCTTTGGCCCACACCGATCAATTCAGGTGCTTCTCAACTATAACAAAAAAAAAAAAAAAAGAAGTATTCATCATAGAGGTAAGGATTTGATGGAGACATAGTTTTAAGAATATTATCCTTGACCAAAGCTATTTGACTGAACTGACACTCAGCACTTTAATTTCTTAAATCTTGTTTAAGTATGTGGTTGTCTGTTCAACAGGGGTGAAGGGAGTCATATTATGAAAGTAGAAGGTAAATTTTATCTCCTAAAATTTATCTCCATGATGAGACATATCGGTAATTGAAATATTGAGTTTAAAAGTTGCTATTATATGCTCTCTCTCTCTCTCTCTTTCTCTCTGGTCTTATATTTAGGGGTAAATAGAAAGTAGTATATCTATATATATTTTATTATTTTGTAACTTCTTCTCAAATGCCCTTTTTATGTTCGGTTTGTGAACACAGATTTCTAGACATGGCAATGATCATAGATGAAACGGATGCTTCAAGCCAAATCATAAACCCATGGAGATTATGTTCAATGACTCAAGTTGAAGAAGTTTTTCCGTCTTATCCCAATATGGATAAGTTCCTTAATGTTCTTTGTTGTCCAAGCTCAACTCCACACCTTCGTCATCAAGCAAGGCAGCACAATATAATGGTTCGTTCCATTGGACCACACTTCCAAATCCCTCCGGCATCACTCAAGGCCTCGTCGGAGTCCTTATCATCATTATCGTCCCCATCTACGACCGAGTTTTCGTCCCCTTTGCCAGAAAACTCACCCGACACCCATCTGGTATCACAATTTTTCAGAGAATTGGAATAGGCCTCTTCTTGTCTATACTGAACATGGTTGTTGGAGCTTTAGTAGAAGCCAAAAGGATTGGTGTTGCTAAAGAGAATCATCTTTTGGACAATCCTAATGCAGA
This sequence comes from Vachellia pachyceras, assembly GCA_025593235.1. Classification (NCBI taxonomy): domain Eukaryota; kingdom Viridiplantae; phylum Streptophyta; class Magnoliopsida; order Fabales; family Fabaceae; genus Vachellia; species Vachellia pachyceras. Next base: position 8,942 of record JANTPZ010091037.1, on the reverse strand, counting down.
AATACCAATGAGCATATGGTGGATGCTTCATCAGTACATCACCTATGGTGTTTCTGATGCATTGGTCATTGTGGGATTTCAAGAACTATTCTACGATCAAGTGCCAGAGACGATGAGAAGTCTCGGAGCTACCGCATTTATAAGCTTGTTAGGAGTTGGAAGCTTTGCGAGTAACGTTGTTATGAGTGTTGTTGGAGATATCAGCTCAAGAACTGGTGGGAAATGGTTAGGGCACAATCTGAATAGGGCACATCTTGATTATTTCTATTGGGTGTTGTCTGGATTAAGTGCTCTTAGTTTTTGTATTTATATTTGGTTGGCTAAAAGTTTCGTGTACAAAAAAATTGATATTACCGATGATCATCCTAGTAACCAGAATGTTTAAGCTATTATCTTGTAACCTAATGGCATAAAAACTCCTTGGTTTTTAGGGAAATCTTGCTACACTTGTTACCTAATGGAAGATCTTGATTATTTCCAGTGGGTTCTAGCCGGATTAAGTGGTGGTATGAGTTTCTGTATCTATATTTGGTTGGCTAAATGTTGTGTGTACAAAAAAATTGATTTAATTGTTGGTACTGTTTGTCAAACCCAATGGTCTTGTAATTTAGTAGTATGAAAGTTCTCTATGAGATATTGCGGGCTAATTCCATTTATAACTTTTTATCGTTATTGCTTGCCCCTCTAATTTAAAATTAGTTTAAGCTCTACTTTGTACATAAATATTTGAATTCCTATTTGAATAAGTGCTAATATTTATTGTTCAACAATTTCTTAAATACGAATAGTTTTAGTAGGATAATAACTTGTGTTTAACAAAAAAAGATTTTTCATTAAAATCAATTGGGTGGAAACTAATCTAAATGATATATTAAAAAGTGAGCTTAGGTGCAAAACTTTCAACTCCTAAGTGGAAGGAACCTCGTTCAATCAAATTATTGTACATTTTATATTGATATTTGTATCTGAAAATGAAAAGAAACTTGACGTGCCTTAGTTGCTACGAGTGGTCGGTTTTTCTTGTACGTAAGTTCTATGCCACCGAAACATTGAATCACACACACACACACACACACACACGCCAATAATTTGTCTTTATTCTATTTAGATCGTTTAAATTTATGTTTAAACTTTACAGTAATAAATATACAGTTGAACTAGTAATCACAATAATATTTGGTTTTTTTAAAAAAAAATATTTTTGTATAAAAACAAAAATAGAAGCAATAAAGGATTCAATTGTAAATTAAGTATTTTAGATTAATCAAAATATTTCTATTATTACCCGAATATTAGCCATAATCGAATGGAATATTTAAACAACTCGACCTAAAACTCACATATACGAACGAATAAATTAATATGATGAGTCATTGAAGGCCAAAGCAGAGACGAATACAATTTGTCGGACTTTGTATATGATGGCCGAGGTCGAGAATCACAGTATCCATCAAGAAGGACCTTCAATAGGATTTTTCAAGGCTTTGAATTATCAGTGCAATTTTGGGTGGCATTTTGGTACACATAGTGCTTAGAAACAAAAACAAAAAGACCTAAATCTAAAAACCCTAAGCCAGCAAGCAACAAATAGAACAAATCAAGATGAGACCTATTCAGAGAGTTGTTGGTAAGCCATTTCCCTTTGCTTACAATCTCCACAACATGTATAATCCCACTACTAATAAAGTTCCCAATCCCCAGATTACAAATACAAAACACAGCTCCTAAGCTTCTCTTTGCTTCTGGCAATTGATCATACAGAAAATGTTGAAGCCCCACAACCCCAAAAGCTTCAGAAACCCCAGAGAGAATGTACTGAGGAAGCAACCACCAAACCCTGATTGGCAATATTGCTTCTGAATCATCCAAGAGATTGTGATCACTTGCCAATTTAACCCTTTTGATCTCAACTAAGGCAGCCACAAGCATGGTTAGAACAGAAAAGAACATGCCAACACCTATTCTTTGAAGCATCGTGATGCCGGTGAATTTTCCGGTGAGCCGGACGAAGAGTCTGCCGTAGATTGGGATTATGATGATGATGGTGACGCCTGTGATGCATTGGAGCGAAGCTGATGGGATGGTCAAGTGGTGATGAGGCCCAATCATAATGGTTCGAGCCATTGTGGTGGCTTGTTTGGTGAAGAAGGTTGAGAGTTGGGCTACGGCCACACTGTTAAACAAGAAGGTTAACCATATTGGCGTCAAACGTAGGACTTGCTTCGTTTCTTCCACTTGGTTCAATGAGCATAGTCTCCAACAATCTCTACTTTTCCTTGATGCATCAATGTCGTCAATTATCATTGCTTTGTCCAAAAATCTGATTATTCAGGTAACGAGTGTCATATTCATGTAACTTTTAGTTTTAGTAGAGGTGCATGAGTTTTAAATACATACGAGATATTTATGCAGCAATAGTATAAAGTAAAGGATAGCCGATAAGCATAAATTAAAGAAAAAAAATTGTGTAATCCTACATAAACAATTAATCACTAAAGAGTCCTACGGTAAATTACATGAGTAGCATATCAATGACACAGGTCATGACATATTGACCATTCAAGGAACTTTTAGTGATTAGATTACTTCTAAATTAAGCATTTCACAAATAATAATTAAGAATTAATATAAAATTTGAGTGACAGTTTCATTCGTTGTCATATACCTAAAAGTTTTGGTCCGACTCAAAGTCATATATGGAGGCTCTATAAGCAAGTAGCCATTGATGGTATCCCCATAGCACACACCCCTCCCATGGCGCGTCTCATTCACTTGCCACTTTCGAGTGGCGGCTACCGCCACCTGAGCCAGCGAAGTGAAGGGACTTCCGAGGGGCAGTTGCTGTCGGTACATGTTCATGCCACAGCAGAAGATGGCCAATCCGACCGCCAAAGCCGTGGCTAATATGCCGAAGCCAGTACCCCACCCAACGTTATCCTATATTCATAAAATAAAACGCCAACCAAATTATGAGAGTCAAGATTCTATAATCATATTACGTTAATGTCTTGGGATAAAACATGAGACACATCCCTTGCTATATACATAATTTCATTGTAGAGTATCTTCTTAAATTTTCTGAATTGCGTGGATATATAGATTCTAGTATTCCCTAATGTCTTAATTAGAAATTCCCGTCCAACTGATAAGGATTGATTTATATCCTACAAAGATGCGAATACGATCGAATAAATAGACACTTAACTCCCAAAGCTGCCTAATAATTAAATATAAATAAATATTGAGAAAAAAATAAGTTATAGATATCGAATCACAGGTTAGTGTAAATACGATAGTCTCATTGGCAAATTAAGAGTATTTAAGTCTTGCATACTTGGTTCTAATAGTTTGTGATCAAAACCCCTATATATGTCAAATACATCAAATGGGGCCTCGTATTATTCTCCTATCTAATCACGTTATCAACATGAGGATATCATTGGAGTAAATTGCAAATATATACTTCATTCGGTTCCTATTATAAGACACTTTTAAAAAGAAATGAGCGTTTTTTTATAAATCACGACATGAGATGAGCTCTTAATTTTACTATTTTAGTACTACCCTTACTCAAAATTTGAAGCAATTTTTTTTATTTTCTTAACATGTAATTCATGATTTTAAATATGAGTAAATTTGAACTTTTCCCCTCATTTTCAAATAAATTTAATAAATAAACAATGCACATCTCTCCTTAGCTATGACATGATTTAGAGATGGTTTGTAATAGGGAGTAAGTCAATTTGCCATTTAGTTAATTAAATTCTATGTAAGGAGAGAGGAATTGTAGAAGGGATGAAACACACACACACACACATACCTGGACAAAAATAACAATGGAAAGAGCAGAGACATGAGCAATTATAGTTGAGAAGTACCACCAATTGAAGAATGAGCTCTTAGCCATTCTCGACGACTCAGACTCTTCAAATTGGTTCACTGCGAATGTTTGAATAATTGCCCTCTGTCCTGCTTCTCCAATCGCCAGTACGTAAAGTGCTGCGAAGAACACTGCCTTTCTTCCCTCCAAAGGAGTTACTGATACTGATACTGTCAACAAAATCATTCCCTGTATGTTTATATATGTTAACATTTTATATATATATATGTATGTATAACCCATGAACAATACATATAGCTTATTTCTCTGACTTTGTATGGGTAGGTACCAAGAAATAGATGGTGGAAGAGACGATGATGGTGTTGAGACGACCAAAGTAGGAATCAGCCATGAAGGCTCCAAGCAAAGGGAAGACGAAGGAGACACCAATCCAAGTGTTGACGATCTTAGCAGATTTCGATGTTGTCTCTTCAAGATCATTGGTCAGGAAAGTTATCAAGTTGCCAGTTAAACCATAGAATGCAAATCTCTCTGCCATCTCCACAACTGCGTTTGATTCTAAGCTTTATTATGTGAAATAGTAGTAGGTTCCGAATTTCAATCTGGCTCTATACAAAAGTAATATGCTCTCTCTCTCTCTCTCTATATATATATATATAAGATATTCAAATATCAATTACCGAATATGTGTGTGGAGAGATATTTATTTTGTTAAAAAAAATCAAGCACTAATGATTCACTCAAAATTACCTTTTTATTGAATTTCTAATTTCACAACATACTACACATATTATTTTTGTAATAATATAAAAAATATGCAAATGTGTAATGTAATACAAGTTTCACAAAATTTATGAAAAAAATGTATAATTCCCTAGAAGAAGAATAGCTTATAAATGACATTGTTTGTAATTAAATTGTATAATTAATTATTGGATTTTTAGGTTGGGAAAATTAGAAAAAAAAGCATATATATATATTAAGTTTGATGATATATGAGAGAAAAGGGTAGAAAAAGAGAAAGCTTACATATAAGGAGGATGGCAGCATTCCAACCACCTGTTGAGGGTTTGTAATTATCATCACTTGAAGAACAATTGGCCTTCTTTGAAGAAGCTTCATTTGTTGTATCATCCATGACTCTGTCATCAAGTTGGCTTAGCTTTGAGATTATTGAGGAGAATCTACGGTTACATGTCATTCATATGCGTATATATAAATGTTAGTCCTATTATATACTTATATATGGTTAATGTTAGATTATCTATAAAGAAATCGGCAGAATTAATATAAGTTGGCTTTCATTCAACGTTATGTACTGTCTAGCTGTTAGTTACTTGTATTTATAAGTATCTTCATAATTGGATATGTCAAAATTAGGAGAAACTTCTGCTATAGCTGGATATATGCCTGTATGTGTGCTATTTTTCCTTTTTATTCTCCTTTCAATCCTTATTATAAGAACATTTCTTGTAGTTTTATACAAGACTTTTGTCTTTGAAGTATCAACCAAGTAACTTCTTCTGATTAATCAATTTTATTGAGGATAATTTTATAAGTATTGCCTAATTTTGATTTTTTTGAATTGTGCAAAATTGTTCATATATACTTGTAATGATAAATTAAATACCATAGAGAATAATTAGTTTTTGGTTATTAAGTGATGACGCAAGCTATGTGAATAAATGTTGTGACCATGTTAAAACAGTATGTTATCACACACACACACAGAGACACGCGCATACGAAATATAATATCTAGAAATATGATGATATTACTACCAGAAAAATATCATTTAACGACGGAAAATCCATCCCTAAATAGCTATTTTCCATTAGAAAATTTTCATTTGACGACGTAAAATATTAGCGACCCTCATTTTAGCGACGGAAAATACCTCTTTAGTGATGGATTTTCCATCTCTAAATGACATTTTTCTGATAATGTATATTATTTCTACAATTAAAGAGATACAGAGAGATGGAGAAATGGGTCGTGATTATTTCTCTAGGACAAACAAAACAATTAGTTTTGTTAGTCTCTTTCTATGTCTATTTATACTTCACTTAAAATATATATTTTAGAGTATCATGTAAGATGTCAATTAAAAAAAGAGGCAGAGAAAGTTGGCTTTCAACGTTAATAGAAAGGTGTATGACATTTGCAAGAGGAATGCATGTTAGAAAGGTCTTTTATTAATAATTATCACAACGATGATTTGTTTAAGATTAATTAATTATTATTTTAAAAAAGCATAAACAGCCTATAATATTATTTTCCCTCCCCCTCTATTTCCCCATTTTTATTTGAACCGTTAAATGTCACCAAAAATAATTAGGTCGACTATGAAAAAAAGTGATATTCTTTAAGCAAGATGATTATTTGAACAATACGCAAATCAAACTGAGAGAGCTGTCCCTATTTTACTATAATAATACTTAAAGCTGGATGAACAAGTAGTTGCAGAAATCAAATAGAGGGGAAAAATAAATATGAGGAAGAATTTCTTTCCCAAGCCCATAATTGGAGGAAGGTGATGGCTTTGCGTGTAAGTTGTTTAGACAAGACTCATCAACAATAGTCAATCCGCGTAGCATTCTCAAGCCGGCACGTATTTATTCAATTAAAGGTTTTTAAGCCAACAATTTAATACAAATTAATTAGCGTTTTACAATGTGCATAAAGTCAAAATATCTTATTAATTTGGCCTAAGCGTACAATGAACAGACACACTCCCTTGATATACAAATCAATTGACTTTTTATTAGATTAAAGAACCTAAGTGCATTTGCTTAAAGTATTTATATTTATCATCTTTTTTGAACTAATTTTTATGACTTATAAATCAATATATAATTCAATAATACACATAAATAAATATTTTTAAGTAAGTTATTTAGCTTCCTCAATCTCCTACAAAAGTTAACCGATAATAGAGAGAGATAGGTGGCACTTTTTCACACTTGTGAAATATAAATTAGGATTTCATTGAAAATGTGTGTCGCTTGCAACCAAATAAGACAAAGTAAGAATCATTTCCTTTGTAACCTTTTTGCAACGCAACGTGACCTTCATTCTCTCATCATCTTGCCATATGAATCGGCTGCTTTTGGATCTTCTGTTATGTGCTTGTTTGATTTCACATTTGGTGGTTCTTCCCTCGTATTTCTGGCTAGCACAACCTTAATGTGTTTGAATTAGCTTCTGAAAAATAGTTTTTCAGAAAAAAGTAACAAAAGTGATTTTGGAATCACCCAATCACGTTAATGCATCGTTTCACATGTATATATGTCTTTTAATTTACGGCCCAATTCTGGGTGTGTTTGGGAATTCCGTTGGGAGGAAGGATTTTACAGATTTCGAGGTATTTTATAAATTTCAAGATAGTTTTACGGATTTCAAGATGGTTTTTACAAATTTCGAGATGGTTTTTTTCTCAATTTACGTGTACCGTTGGAGAAATGATATCCCCAAACAAGCAATCTATTTGATATATATATATATATATATAGGATTTCTTCCACTTTCCTAAATCCATTCAATTTTCACTAACAACATTTGACATGCTAGTAACATCCCTCTCGAGTGTGAGTTGCCATGAAAGTGAAATTTTTTTTTCCTCCATTCCTACACAGTGTACGTCTTTGACTTTCAATATTGTTGGGCTTAGGGATTATCATCCCAAGGGGGAGAGTCTACCTAGTGTCATCGGAAAGGTTCGGGAGGGTGCTGGGCTATATAAGCGAGCTCGCTGTACGCCCCCACGAGCTAGCTTTTAGGGAGGAGAGTAATGGTCCCGTGAGAAGTGGTATCAGAGCCAGCCCTGAGCCTTCGGTCTCTGGTGGATCCTCTGGACGCCGGTGAGATTGCCGGTGGGCCTCGCGGCGAGGTCGCTCGCGGATTGGCTGGGGGAGAATGTCAAAGCCCCACATCGGAGAGGCTCGGGAGGGTGCTGAGCTATATAAGCGAGCGTGCTGCACGCCCCCACGAGCTAGCTTTTGGGGGGAAAGTAATGACCCCGTGACACTAGGCTCTCCGGCAACAAGCAATTTCATAGAAGCAGGCAGAGGCGCAGAGCACCACTTTCTATTTTAAAACCTTAAAACAATACTAATATATCTATCAATTTTTTTGATATATTTTCTTGACTTATAAACTAATATATAATATAACGATACATATAAATATTTCAAAATGTATGAGTGGAACCAGAGACCTAATCAAACTAAAATATAAAATCGATAGTAAACCATATACTTCCTTCATTCCTAAATATAATACCTTCTCTAATTTGTACTGCAATTTTCACTATAAACAACATCCTATATATAGGATCGGATGTATTTATATGCATATTGGTTGCACTACTCGTTATTCTCTTCAACAGTCAATGCCAAAAAAAAAAAACAGTGAATCAATACAACTGCTGATCATAGTTAATCAATAGCATTTTCGTCATCATGCTGATTGATATGTTCATTAAAAACCCCTCATCTCTTCCTCTCTTCTTTCATCTAACCTTTCAACCTTTTTGTAAGTATACCTCTTAGCGACAACAACATAAGCAACCAAATTCAAAAACCCTAATCCTGCAAGCAGAAAATAGTAATAATCCAAATGTGACCTATTCAGATTATTCCCAAGCCATTTCTTTTTGCTTGCTGCTTCCACAATAGATATAAGAGCACTACTTATAAAGTTTGCAACACCAGCATTACTAATATAAAATGCAGCTCCCAAACTCCTCATAGCCTCTGGCATCTGATCATAGCACAAATGTTGAAGCCCTACAATGGATAATGCATCCACAAACCCTAGCAGAATATATTGAGGAAGTAACCACCAAACCCGAATCGGAAGTATTGCCTTTGGACTATTCAAGAGATTATGATCACTAGCCACTTTAACCCTTTTGGATTCAACTAGGGCAGCCACAAGCATGGTTAGAGAAGATAGGAACAAGCCAATGCCTATTCTTTGAAGCATTGTGATGCCTGTGGGTTTGCCTGTGAATTTTCTCAGAAGAGGGACAAGGAATCTATCATAGATCGGGATGAAGATGATGACAACGAAGCCGGAGATGCATTGAAGTGAAGCCGGT
>JANTPZ010091035.1:0-34595 GCA_025593235.1 Vachellia pachyceras | reverse complement strand
ATGGCATTATTATTTTAACATGCTACTTCATACTAAGCACAATAACAAAAACCTAAAGTATGGAATTATTCTTGGATATCTTTTCCTTCCAACCATTACATTAGTCATTTGCAATAGATTCCCCGAATATATACTATAATTGTGGCTTTATTGATAATTCATCCAGCCACAGAACCTGGAGCCTACTCTATCATCTCTCCCCTACTGAACAAATTACAAGCTATTCATGATAGCATCAGATATTGAAGACAGGACAAAGTAGAGTAGAAATTCACTAAAACAAGGATTTAACCAGTAAAATTATACATCACTTTCAACATGCCCATTACAAGCTGGACAAGAGATGGATTGCTTCTGGGCAAATGTGGTTTGCTTTTCTCACTATAAAACCAAACTCAACTTCAATAAATATATCAAATAGGTAGCTCCAAAAGTAAATAAACCCTCACATCAGCCCTTTCTCTTCAGACATTTACGATTAGTTGTTTAAACAAAAATAGGAATTACTTGTCAAAGAAGCTTCAGCATTTACTGTCTGCATTTTTTTCAGCATCAGTAATCTGATAGTCCAAAATTGAATACAACAAAGAACAAAAAATGCATAGCAACTTTTAACGAGTAATAAATTTTTCACATGAATAAAGCGATAACAAATTACCATGCTTGTACGCTGCATGCTCCTTCTCCACAAGGTCTGATAAATATTCAGTGCCAATTATTTGGCCATGACTATTCAGGCGAAGCTGCAGCAAGTCCAAACTAGTTAATGCAATGATAAGCGAAGATCTTTTGGGTGTAAAAGATGGTGACGAATAAAAACAGTGCATAAATAATCCTAACAAGACAACCACAAAAACAAAGAAAGAAAAAGATGACAAGGAAAAAACAAAGTTTAACAAGACTCCACGCCTGATATAATTCATCTAAAGAAACTGAAACCCAAAACATAAGGAATGACTAATAATTATGCTCAACAAATAAGACTGCTTGAGCATCTCAAAACAACCATAATCATCAATATTTATTCTAAAACCGTCATAGTAACAAGTTCAGAACCAACACAAGTGGCTAGATAGTTATTTCCTCAATTTTTAACATTCTGTAAAAAGTTAAACTATGAAGCAAAGGCTTTCCAAAGGTAAAGGAATAGAGAAGTAAGTTAAGCATAGTGAAATACATAACCCATATGAATCAGTTTCTAAGATAATTAGTTTTTCTCCTTCACCTTCATTAATCCTTTGTTTTTGCATTTTCTCTCTCTAAAGTTTTCTTCACTTGTCCAATTGACATTGAAGGTTCACAGTGCCTTCTTTCTAAATATCACACTCTGTCAAAATTTTCTCTCTCTGCAGCAGCTGCTAACTTGCTGTTTTGCTGAAGAGTTGGTAAGTGCCCTTAGAGGAAAACCCATTTGTTGGTACTTATACTTTTCTCTAATTTTCAATTTGGTACATGTGCGTTTTTTCCAAATTAAATGCTTTAATTATCCTCTATTAGCGCTTAACTCTTTGTACAAGCGCTAACTGCGCTAATAGAACAAAATTACAATAGTTAATAATAGCAAAAAAGCAAATTAATAAATTAATTAAGAGAAAAAACACAGGTAGTAAATTGAAAATTGAAGAAAAGCATAGGTACCAACAAATGGATTTTCCCTATGGTGTCTTCAGGAGCTGGTTACTAGGCACGTTGATGGACTTTGACTGATAAAGGCGTTTTGAAGCAGACCACAACATATTTAGAATTATATAATATTTAGAGTCAATGTTCACCCAAAAGAAGAAGAAAACGAGGGGTCATTGATTGTCTCATGCTAGTGATAATCACTATTGTTTTTCTTTAAAGGGGAGGGATAATTGTTACAGCTATAGCTGCATCAACCATATTATGTTAATTATTAGAATTTTGAATATTCCTTTTACTTTAACTCAACAAGATCCTTGATTTAGTATTTCCATTATAAGAAATTAGATGAGCAAGACATTTATGTTAGCAAATTCAAATTATGTTGGCTTATTGTGCATAGCAAAATATTACTTACTTACAATTACTAAGGCTAGAAGCTATTGTATTTTATATGATATATTTTATCATAAGCATGTCCTACAATTTTAAACAAACGCCATATCCCATACCCATACAGCATACTTATCTGTGCTTAGATATCCTCAAACTATGATGATGAATTTGAAAAAAAAAATAATACTAAATTTGAAATTATTGGGATCAGCTAAGTGAACCTAAATCATAATCAAAGGAATATGTCTGAATATTCTTTGACAGTATTTCTTACTAAACACTGCAATTTCATCCAGATTCCAGAGTTCCAGCAACATGTTTTATAACTATGATTTATATCCGTTAAAGCTAGTTCTCTCACATTTTCTTGCCACTTTGCACTTGATTCTCTCCTATCCTCAGTGGAATACTTGCTGTTACATCCATACTTGAAGCATGTGATTCTCCATGGATAGTCTTATTTTTTTACTTATCAGTTTGGAAATTCTTACGAAAACAGATTTTGGACCAAACTATGTAATTCCAACCCATTCTGATTAATTCAAATCTACATCATTCATAGATACAAATAATTGGAAAATAATGTAATGCTATTTCATATTAACACTGATTTCAATTTGATGCGTGCTTATTAGAAATTATCTCACTCATTGTAAAAACACAAAAAAACAGTTGCCCCTCTTCAATCTAACACAGCGATAACTTTATATTGATAATTTTATTTCCAGAATGATAATGCATTTTTTATTCATATAATATTAGGCTTTCACACTAAAGTTGTAAATATCAAATTAATAATTAATGAGATATCCAAAATGAAAAATATGTTTCAAATTTGGTCTATTATTGGAGTATAAATGAATATTTACACTTTTTTTATCATTAGTTAACAAGATGATGCCAATTATATAGAAGATTGCCAGCAACTTTGGCTGCCAGAAAATTACCGTAATGGCTCTATAATGCATCGATTTTAGTTTACTTATTATGCATTCATTTTTACTCCAATACAACAACAACAAAGCCTTATCCAATTAGATGGGTTGGCTACATGGATCACATGATGCCACTGTACTTTATCGTAGATCATCCCTGGATAGATTAACTAATAAATCTCTCTCTTTAACCTCAGAGTGTGTGCTCCGGTCCTTCTCTATCACTTTTCAAATGACTCCATACTACTTGATCAACCCTCCTTATCAATGCTTCCAGTGGCCTTCTTTGAACATGTTTGAAACACCTCAAATGATTTTCTACCGTTTTCTCCTTAATAAATGCCACTCCAACTCATTCTTGTATTTCATTATTACGAATCATATTCATTCTAGTATGACCATATATTAATCTAAACATCCTTATATCGGCTACCCCCACTTTATAATCATGTCTCTTTAAAGCTCGACATTCACTACCATGTACCATTGTTGGTCTCATAGCAGTGGGATAAAAAACTTTCTTAGGTGCCTTCTGATCACAAATAACTCCAGTTGTTTGCCTCCATTTACACCGTCCAGTTTGAATTATGAGATATCCTTTTTGTATAATCCACGACATCTTTTATTTTTGCCTAATGTTTAGCAATCTTTTATATAATCTGCATCATCTTGTTAACTTATGATCATAAACTCTACATTGACAAATCCTAGTCATCATTATGTCTAACGAGAAGGAATTAGACCAGAACTTCATTGAAGAGAAGCTTGATTTTGGAATCATTAGCCTTGACTAAACAACTACCCAATGCCAATTGCCAAGTAGCAGATATCCTCACCAAAGCTTTATCTAGGGTGAAGTTTTGGAGATTTGAGAGGCAATTTTGAGAATGCTAAACATCACACTCCAGCTTGAAAAGGAGTGTTGTTAAGCATCACATGATAAAATTCAGAGTTAAGATATGTTCAATACTAAGGTTATTGAAATACTATCGCTGTTATCATTTTATGCCTATCTCTTTGTTTTTCTGTCTTGAATCATAGTCCTATATCTTTGGGATTATAATGCGATTTCATAAGCCTTGCATCACGTTTATTTCTTTTAATTCTAGAAAAAACGAAAGAAATAAAAAAAAACACCAGAGATAATCAACTCTCTGGTATTTTGACAAACAAAATCATCAAGAGCAATGTATCTGTTTTACCTATTCATTATGTCATACAGGGAGTCCATTCTCCAACATGGAAAGAATTTGACCAAATAAACAATGAACCTAACTCAACAAATTGTTGATGTATTAAAAAAGGCATGTTATGACAAACAGACTGCCTTACTTTCCATATATTTGTGTCCAGATCAACTTCATGCTTGCCTGACATATCAATGGCATCTACACTTACGACTGCCCACAGTTTAAAAAAAAAAAAAGTGTCCAGAATTATTGTTATGATAAAGTAACAAGAAACTATGTATAAACATGGAGATCAAACAGAAACGTGTAGGAACTTCAAGAAGAATAAAGGATCATGCTAACCATCACAAGGTAAAGAAGGAAATGTCATATTTATGTGAATTGGAAGAGTTTCCCCACGCTTCAAGTCTACTGACATCTGCAAAAGATGAGAATGATTGAAAAGTTTACTTTCATATAAATTGAGTGATCAACCAAGTGAAAACTACCCAACAAACGAAGAGGTTTAACAGCCAAGTAAGACTGGGCTATCATCATGTTTTCTATGGAAAGATTTGAGTGAAGAGAAGAGTACATAATATCTCAATAGGGGAATGTAATTATCCCAAAGAAATTAATTAATTAATTAGCCAAAAACCCAAAGGGATGCTAGGAAAATAGTCATTTTCAAAGAAACTTTTTTGTCAAAACTGTTTTAAAAGACTCTTGCATGCCATCCTAACCAAAGACAAAAGGAATGCCTTTAAAACCAGAAAACTAAAGAAGGGCTTTACATGTCTTAATGCTCCCGGAGCCCTTAATAGCTGAAACAATATCTAAAGTTTACCAACCAAACCCACTGCTATTAGAGAGACCAAATAATGTATTCCAAATACATCTATCTAGAAGAGCACCAGCATGAAACTAGCAAAGAATTTCCAAGAGCACGCAAAAACATTATCATTAACCTTGTAACAGGATGCACAGGATTTCCATCCTAGACTATGTCAAGCCTGCTAGAGCTTCCCATACAACGGTCAATGAGTAGTAGTTCTTACAAGTCATTATTTACTTCCTATTCAATATGTGAAAATCTAGATAGAAAATTTAGGAGTTATTAAATTTAAATTCTACAAAAATCAAAGAAATAAACCAACATATTTTCATGGGCTGGAATTTGCATCAAAATAATTCCTCAATATTTGCCATTGCCTGCACTGTCCTATGCACCTTTTGTCATTTCACTTCCTAGACAGGAGCATGTGAGTTGCTAGGGGTGAAGTAGTTATTAGTTACCCAATTTCTGCTTCTGCAAGTAACTTTACAGGGTGTTTGATTTTGAAACTTTAACACAGCTCGATGCTTCAATAAAAGTGCATTATTAACAAGTACATAAACATGGATCGAGATATGTTGACATAACTCCTTCCCCATGTAAAATAAGTTTGGAAGAAAGAATTCGGGAGGGGGGAAAAGGCAATAAGACAGAATGCAAACCTGATGGATTGTGTATGTTGTAAGATAGTAACCCAGTTCATGCAGAAATAATGTCGCCATTATGATTAGACCAATTACAGAGACTGCAGAAAGAGGAAGAAAAAAAGATCAAGCAAATCACATAACTTTAATTATCTTATATATAGCATGAAGGTTACATATCTTTGACATAGTTCTAGCTCCAAAAATCTTCCATTTTCAATAAACTAAGATAGCTTCCCATATTAAATTGAGAAAAACGAGCACAATAATATATAGTTCCTTAGCTATGGCTTCGAAAAAGATAGATGGGTCAAATAAGAGAAAAGCATGAAAAGGTTACTATATCATACCAAGAGCCCCAGATTTAGTTTTATGCAACAAGTGATCTTCTGCGCGAGGAAACGCATCCAATTTCTTAATGACTTGTCTCACACCCATCTTCACCTTATTGCACAACCCTATTCAGAGCTCAATCCTGTCAAACCATATGCAGCATGTGAATAAGGTTATCATATTTGACCAAACAATTAGGCGCAAATGTGACTCTTCTGAATGTGAAATGAGCAAACAATAGAAACGCTCAATTCCAAAGGGAAAATAACTGAGATTTTCCTGGTGCAAGTACATCTAGTACAGCGGAATTTCATTCTACCTATAATAAACACATGATTCACGAACGAATGGTGGCGTGAAGAATTCTACCGGATACAAAAGTTTTCAAAGAGACATAAACTAGATGTTAAAGACATAATGCGTAACAATGATTGCGAATTGAGATGAACTGAAACGGCAAACAAAGCGAGAATCTGAGAGAATCATTCAAATGAAGGAAGAGTACCAGAGGCGGAGACCGGTAAAATCTGCCCGAACCGGCCTACACAAAGTTTTTGCCTTTGAAGACCCCGGTCCATGATGTTTCTTTTATTTTTCCTTTTTATTGATTTATTTCTCCCTGTCATCCTTTCCAATTTTTGTACATCTTGGACTCTTGGCAATCTGGTCAACGATTATTTTTTAATTTTTTGCATTAGTTTTGTGAATAAAAATTTAACATTTTTAAGTTCCATTAAGTTTTACGTTACAATCATCATCATTTTTATTGAGTTTTAACAATCCTAATCAATTATTCATTGAAGCTATTGTTGGATATTCTCCAAATAAAAGTCATTATACTTGTTTGAAAAAGTTTATTTACTCCCAAAAGCACATTTAACATTGTTTTTCAGCAAAACGAGATAATCTCCTCTATATATTTACATCGACTTGTGTAAAAGTATTTTTCTACCGCGTTCCCAAACGGACGTATTATTGTTGTCACACTGACACTTATTTAAAGAACACAAAAGAACAAAATTGATTAAAAGAGAAAGAAGTGATAAGAAAGGAGGTTGAAAGATAGCGTGGAGTAAAAGTAAAGGTAAAATAATAGAAATGAAATGTGTACTAGACTTCTTTAAAATTGAAATAATTTTTTTTAAAAAGATCAAACTACCTTATTCTTCTTCTTTAAAATGTGTACTAGACTTCTTTAAAATTGAAAAACAAAATGATGCTATTAAAGGATAAATATATTACAATTCATAGAAATTCAAATTAAAAGGAAAAAAGTTACCCATGGCTTGTTTGTATCACGGTGGAAAACCTAGGTTTTGTCCAAAACTCATATTTTTCAGAAAAAAATTATTTTGAAGACAAAATTTCGGTTTGAAACCTAGGTTTTGAAACAGTTATTTTTTTGTTAAATCACACCCTCTCTTTTAATAAATTTTTCCTCTCATCTTTTTTCTTTCTCTCTCTTTCATCTTTACTACTTAAGTTTTGCCTTAAAATTTATAAAAGTTGTTTTCATAATAACTTCCCAAACACAATCACCTTTTTAAAACTTAAGTTGTTCTTCCCAAATCTATTCTCCAAAACCTTGGTTTTGCCTCAAACTTTATAAAAACCTAAGTTTTAAAAAGGTTATTGTATTTGAGAAGTTATCGTAAGAACAACTTTTGAAATATGATCAATTTCTGCCTCGAACTCGAACACTGTGATGTCAAACGAGGTTCTAGTCTTCTAAAGTATTCTAGATTGACTATACCAGCAGATTATCAGATTAAAAGATCCTAACAATAAAACAATATCTAATTTTACTATGTCCACCGGGAAGAGAATAGAGCTTTGAGATATAGCGGCTTTTGGTTCATTTTTGCAATGTCTTGATTCCTCAAATCAGTTTGCAGAAGACTAGAATTGCAAGTTTGACAAGATACAGCCCTTACACAAAAAGTACCAAAAATTGGAACTATGAATAACTGTTTTCTTCATCACAATGAATGCAGCAGTAGGTCATATAGCAGATGAAGGCATCACAAAAGGTGGATGATCCAATTTTCTTCTCTCAGATTAGAGCTTTCTATTTAATATATGAGGTTCAAATAAACTGATAATCATTAAAAAATGATCTGTTAGTAATAGAGAGGAAACTTGATATTTCCTTTATTACATGAGATGGATTCCCAGTTTACCCTTTTCATGTAAAGCTAGGTTTCTCTTCATCCACAAAAAAATTCAGCAAGACAATGATGTTGTAAATATTGTGTGTTGGTATGTCAAAGGAAGAGTCCCATATTATTTGGGAAAAAAGAGTTTACATATGATAAAGGCCACTGGTGACAAACTCGGCAATTTTCCCTTACTCTTTATGTGCAAGTTAATTGTGTATTGAACACCTTTATTAAGCTTTATGAAAATAAAATACTATTTTTAAAGAGAGCTTTAACAAAGAAATTTTAGCATTTAATTTGGAATCCGAAATTTAAAAAGAATATTTATTATATCAACATTTATTTTTAATAATACACTATAATGTGTGCATTTAAATACTTGTCACCTTTCTCAAAATAAATCGTATTGGAATTTATTATTGAAATCAATTACTATTAAAAGCATTTCAAAACATATTATTACAAAGCAATGTATGTTGGAATTGTTTGATATCATTAAATTGCATTTTCTATTAATAGCATTTTTGAGTTTTAAAAAGCAACATACATAAAATCTATATATCTATAAAATCTCTTCCACCTATCAGCTCACCAAAAAACGGCTTACATGTTGGCTCAAGACACAATTCACTGTTTATAAGGATATTAATGACTCAAACGTACAGCATCCTTGGGCTCCGTGCACTCTAGTCATCTACACTTGCTTGAAATACCATATCAAGAATGGTACTTTTCTTGAAGTCTGACCATCCCATATCAAGAATGGCCTTAATTGGTTACCTTTTATTGACCAGCTTTTGTCCTTTTCTTGAAATAAGAAAACATCAGCTTTATAGGTTCAGTGTTTTCTCATAAAATATGTCCATATTTACAAGCTTATGGTCAACTATTAAGGACCGGTTTGAATGCTAGGTTTAAAATATAGGTTTCACAAATTCTGAGGTAAAATTTAGGTTTTGAAATGTGATTTATGTTTGGGAAATTATAGCTTTTACAGATTTTGAGGTAAAAAAGTAAGAAAAAGTGAGTATGAAAGAGGAAAGTAAGAAAGAGAGAAAAAGTAAGAAAGAGGAAAGTAAGAAAGAGTAGTAAAAAGAGAGTATGAAAGAGAAAACCTAGGTTTCAAACCTAGGTTTTGAAATCTAGATTTCAAAACCTTGAAACCAAACCAACCCTAAGGTCCATTTGTAGGACCTCAATTTTGACCAATACTCTCATGCACGCAAAAGGTAACCTTTTCCCTGCCTCTGTCTTCGTCCGGAATATTTTATTGGATTATAACCTTCATGAAAAAAACTCAAACCCACGCCATGATCAGAGACTCCAGTCCATGCTCAAATCCTCGACCTCTGCTCCGTAAATTCAAATTTGAAAATCCCACCATAGATTTCCATTGTCCAAGACGGTCACTTTTTCTCCTAAGCCATCTCTCATATCTCACAGAGTCTCCCTCTCCCTCCCTCTCTCTCTCACAATTTGGCTCTCAGCTCTCAGTCTCTCTCCTCACTCTCTCATCTCTCCGCTACAGTGGTCCTCTTCATGCTACAGTGGTTCATGCTCTCTCAACTGATCTCCTCTCCTCTCTCAACGGATCTCGTATTCTATTTGTGCCGGTGAAGCATCTCCCCTCCTCTGTCAGCAGTGCTTCAGCTTCTTTCACTACGTCGATAGGTAGATTTGAGCAGTGGGAAGCATATATGAGATTGGATTTTTTGGGAGTCCGTTCTCTGTGCTTCACCTCCGTTCGATTTTGCAGAAACTCCACAGGGTTGCTATTGTTTTTCACTCTCTGTTGCTGTTGTTTTTATCCGTTACAGGGTTGGATTACTGGCATTATTGTCATAAAGTTGCAATCTTGGGAGGAAAAGTTCAAGACCTTGGTAGAAAGCCTTCGTGCCAATGAGTTCAAGTGGCTAGCGAAGGCACAGTTCATAAAATCTCATGGAACAATTATCTATTGGATGTCTCCAATGTTTGTTTCCTCTATAATCTTCCTTGGATGCACTCTTTTGAAAAATGATGATTTCACTGGAAGAAGCTTAATGCAAAATTTACTTAGTGGTATGGAAATTCAAGCAGGTAACTTTAGTTGGGATCTGGAGTCGATGTCTCCAACTTTGAGAGATTTGAATGTAGAAATCAAATGGGGGTAGAAAATTGCAGTTTGTGGGTCAATTAGAGCTGGAAAATCATCCCTCGTATATGCAATACTTGGCGAGATACCCAAAGTTTTAGCAACTATGAGTAGATAATGGAGAAATGTTTGGCTTAACTTTATTATTCTTATTATTAGATTATTCGATACATTTCAATTTGCTTCGTTTATGCTTTGGATGTTTGATTATTCGAGGTAGTGACATTACAGTACTTGTGTTAACCAATGTCGATGTTGATTTCCAGGAATGCTGGATAAAAGATCTCAAGAAGCTGGGGACAAACTCAAAAGCTGTGCCAACAAAGTTGTCTCAATTGCCACAGATAATCATCCTTTTTTTGTATGAGTGAGAGGTAGTCTTAAAAGATTTAGGGGCAGTGGTTCCTGGTTTAATTTAGTTCCCGAAGTTGGCATTCTAATATTTTATGTTTGAGCTATTTATGAATCTATCCTATTGCAATTATTTTGTGCCTTATTGAATGTTTATGCCAAAACCAGTGATGTTACATCTACTGCTAATAGGAGGAGACAAGAGATTCATGAGCCTTGATTTCCATTTCTCTCCGTTAGTTTTCTTCTACATTAACCTAGGAAATTAGTAATTTTCCTCCTGTTTGACTGAGGAAGCTAGTAACTAATTTCTTAATCACTATTATCGGAAATAAAACCAAGGTTACCCCACAGTCTTGCTCAATTTGTTTTGGCCTAATGAATCATTATATTCTGAACTTTTCACATGGAAACTGGATGTTAGTTTGTGGCATTTCTTTATCATGGCAAGATTCATTGCTTTCTCTACTTCCAGCACACTTGCTCCAGATATCAAATGTCACCGAGCTCACTTCAAATAATTTATGTGCTTTAGTTGCAAGGGTATGGTTTGATTGAGTAGCATGCAATTTGATGTTGTTGCATGTGGTCACCATCATGGACAGTCTCATGCTATACCACTTGCTGTTTGTTTTTTGATTTTATTTGTGTGTAACTTGCAGTTTCATAATAATTTTCGTGTTAGAAAGTTTACATGTGCAAAAATGTCATTTTATTCTGCACTGGCATGAGCTCTTGAAACGCATGAGGGTACTTCTGAGGAGGTAGATCTCTTATCATATTATTAATGCACCTTTTAAGAATGTACTTTAGCAAGAATTACGTTATTTTCTTTAAAAGAAAATTTGAAGAGCTGCATTCGTGTCAACAAGATCATCCGAGTGCTGATCAATTATGCTACGTTCTCCTTTATGTTGGCATATATCTAAAGCTTTTTAATTTAAATTGTAGAAAAATGTGGATATCATATTATTAATTCAATCTTCGTATGAAAGGATTTTATGACTTTGAAGTTACCTGTTAATCTGCTTATAATTGGGCTAAACCAGTAATAAAATAATGTCACTCAAAAATGATTTGTGCTATATGAAGCTTGAAGTTGATTGCTTTGTTCTATGGTAAGTGATGGTAACAGGTGCTTTCCTTCCTTCTTTTGTATGTGATTGAGTCCAGAAATCCTCCTTTTGTTGATGAGATGAATGGCAGTGTATCAAACTCTCAAAATTCTAAGACAGAGCATAATCACCCTGAATTGCTGATCTTGAGTTTGGAATTGCTATTTTCAAGAATGGTAAATCAAAGAGGAAAGGTGATCTTGAGTTTGAATTGCTGTTGGAAGTGGCTCTTTCAGCTACAACAATTGGGGATGAGGAGAACAAAAAGGAGTCATGTTCGAGAATTGTGAATGCTAATGCAGAAAATTTTAATGGTCTATTGGAAAGAATCAAAAGGATTGTAGGTGATGAATTGTTAACATTCCGCCACGAAATCTCTACAACAGTTGGACCAATGAAATTTGGGTCTCCTCTGCATTTGGCAGAAGGATATTGCAATGCTAGCTTTTGAACTTTGTAGCCTTACTCTTTTAAAGTATATATTAATTGATATTATCATATCACTCCTATACTAGATTTTAGGAGTATAATTCTCCCAAAGTCCATATAACATTAATTGATGATTAAATAAAAGTTAACAGTTTTTCCCTTTCTTTTTACATGATGACTACAAACAGGTCAAGATGGGTGGAACCGTATCCTATGTTTCTGTGCCTTGGATAAGGATATGAATGCTTTTAGCCATGGTGATCTTACAGAAATAGGTCAGAGAGGGATCAACATGAGTGGAGGATAAAGGCAAAGGATTCAATTGACTCGTGCAGTATATAATGATGCTGATGTTTATCTCTTAGATGACCCTTTCAGTGTAGTGGATGCTCAAACTGCTGCTATTCTCTTGAATGTACCAAGAGACTCTTTCAGATTCTTACTGTTACGGGAAAAAAATCTAGGCCTCATTTTAGTATATTAATCATAGTTTCTAGTGACTCATCAAGTGGAGTTTCTCTCACAAGTTGATAAAATCTTTGTCATTGAGGGTGAAGTCGTTACTCAATCAGGATGTTATGAAGATCTTTTAACAGAAGGCACATCATTTGAACAACTTGTAAATGCCCATAAAGAAGCAATATCATGGTCAGATCAAAACGATGAGATCCCAGGAGAGTTTGAGGATGTGATAAATGTTCTTCAGCTATTGGAGTCTCATGGATTTCATCTCTCTGAGGATCATAAGATAGAGCAGAAATCAATGAAAGGTCAACACGGGTTACAACTTACACATAAAGAAGAAAAAGAGATTGGTAATGTTGGCTGGAAGCCATTCTGGGATTATATTTATCTCTCCAATGGAACATTGCTTCTCGGTTTGATCATTTTGTCACAGGTGGCTTTTATTAGTTTACAAGCAGCATCAACTTTTTGGTTTTCTCTAGCCATTGAAATGCCAGTAGTAACTAATGGCATCTTGATTGGAGTTTACACAATAATTTCACTTATAAGCGTTTGTTTTTCGAGCACAAGATCTAACTTGGATGCACATTCTTTCGCGCATCGCGCGGGAGAACACGCTAGTTTGCTTTGATAACATTTAATAGCATTTCTTATTAAGAGCATTATGAAGGTTGAAAAGCCACGTATATGGAATGATTGTGAGGCTCTTTCATTGCACTTTATAACACATTTAGGGCTTGTTTGGAAGCTATTTTGAAAATAGCTTTTACAGATTCCGAGGCAAAACCTAGGTTTTGGAGAATAGATTTTGGAAAATAGCTTTACGGATTTCAAGGAAAAAAGTTGGTAGGAAAGAAGAAAGAGAAAGAATGAAAAGTAGGAAATAGGAAAGATAAGAAAGAAAAAGTATGAGAGGAAAGAGAAAGAAAGAAAAAGTAGGAAAGAGGAAAGAGAAAGAAGGAAAAAAGTAGGATAGAGAAAACCTAGGTTTCAAAATGAGGTTTTGCAACCAAAATAGCTTTTCTGAAAAAATTTTATGCTTGGACAAAAAATCTAGGTTTTACCCCAAACAAGCCTTTAATAGTTTTTCAGAAAGAGGAGGCAAAAATCTAGGTCTTGGACAAAAAATCTATGTTTCAGAAAGAGGAGGCAAACAAGCCCTTAATAGTTTTTCAATTAAGAGCAAAACTCAAGTCTGAAGGCAACGTATGTTTTTTGGCCATGAATGTTATGGTTCTCTTTTAATATTACTAAAAGCACCATCATTGCACTTTATGGGAAGATTAGAAACTGATGCAAAACAACACGTAAGGTTTTGATGGCATAGCTTAAAAAGACTCACGCATTTTTTGTGTCTATTGTGTGAGAAATGGTTCTGAAAACTCTGATAGAATAAAGGTCTAAGGAGAGGCTTAATATGTAGCTCTTGAGCTTTCGAGCATTATTCTTCCCTCCTCTGATTCTTTGCCTTGCTGAGTTATGTTACCTTCCGCTAGTTCTATATCCTTGTGTCCTTACAGGAAGAATCCGTTTAATCTTGGGGAGTGCCGCAACTTACTTGCTGGTAGTCGCGGAATAGCTCTTAAGGATAGTGTCCTCGGACGCGACTCAGATTAAATTGTCTATTTGCAGGTATTGCGGCCACCAGGATGAGTACAACGTAGTAGAGAAGTTGGAAGATCCGCTGATGCTTATATGCTGCATGCAACAAATGATTCCTTTTAGTATATTCATGTATCCACTTGTATAGACTTGTAGGGCAATGTCTTGTCTTGCAACCATTTCAATGTCTATGAAATATTATGCTCATGAGATCGAATTGATCATAAGCAACCAAACCATAAAGCTTGAGCATACAGACAAGTGACTAAGATGTGTTCAAGTGTTTCCTCATGACAGCAGCCAAATAAACATTGTTTATCAGTATTCAAAATGATGAACTTTTAGGATATTTGTGGTGTGAAGAGCCCTGTGTATCAGTTTCCAGATAAAGAGTAGACATTTATATGTCAGTTTGACTGACCAAGGATCTTCCAAAGTGGATCAAAAGAGCTAGGTATGTTGAATTTATTCACAAGTATTTGAAACCTTCTTTGACACTATTTTTTTCTTATGATAATTCTTTGACATTATATTTACCTCATGTGGATGACCTAACAAATATATTTTGTCATCCACATTGACTATGGAGGCTGGAGTAGAAATGATTTCTCTTACTATATGTGAAGGATACAAAGATAAGACCAAAGAGTTATTCCAACTAATAAAGTTCCATGAGCTTCTTCATACATTAACAAATCAGCAACATTTGAGATATTCAAATTATTTGCCAATACAGATTGCATTTTCCATCATATTGGGTGGTTAAGAGGGATCCATATCCATTTCCAATATGCCATTTGAGCTTTGATGTAATGAAGTTAATCAACTCTATGATTCCTTTCTGTAGCCAAGATAGGAATGGGCTGATACTGCATCAAGTGCTTGTCTATTTCTCTCTCAAAATAAGGTTTGCAAGCTTTATTGAAGTGAGCACATGTATCTTCTTTCATCTAAATCGTTTGAGTAAAAATAAAATTATCACGCACGCTTGATATTTATCACTCATTCCTAAAATCTTGGGATAGACAGATTAGATCTGAAAATGCAGCAATTGATTTCTATTTTCTAAATGACAGATTGTCACACACGATTTGATGATATACCACCTACTCAATCAAGCTAAGTTGAATGAAAAACACATTCAGTATGACTAAGAAGCTATTTTACTACATTCACACACTCTAAATTTTCCAAATCTCCTCATACAAGTTCATGAATACAATTGTTATTACCTATCTTATCCTAAATTTTTTTGGCTCTTTTTCTTATTTTTCTAATGTTGGTGGCCCATGTTTCATTTTAAATTATTCTTTTACAAACATCTACTCAAATGGAGACTAACATGTTAATTTTCTAGCAACAGTAAAAAATGGAAATATCATTTTATCAATAATAAAATAAATATCCGCTCCTTTGCTGAAAGCCTAATAGTAATTTTCATGTTGATTGATTTTTTTCCAAAGTCTTTGATTTATTATATATTTAAAATCATTATATAATTGTGGATTACTAGAGAGAAAATGTGTTATTCTTGTACATTTTTCATTGGACATTGTGAATCTATGACTGCCATAAGAGATGAGATGTTTAGTTTCATCTTTCCCCATCTCGTGTGTGGAAGTCCAATTCCTCAAATATATAAGAGATATATGTGTAACACACATTTTAATTTTATTTGAGACTAATAGATTTTTTGAAAAATGGAAATGATGTTTACATAATTTATGTAAAATAGATGTTGTTGGTATTACTTCCAAAAACAAACAAAAAATATTTAATTCTTTAAGAGTTATTCTGCAACCCTTTTGAATAATTAGTAATTGACACTTCCTGAGATTAACGAACCCTTCATGTTTACAAGGTGATAAAATTGATAAAAGATAATAAATTCAATAAGAGACAAAAGGTTTCTGGTCTTCAGTATTCTCTCATTTTCTTAATGTCTCTCATTTTTGTATATCTCCAAATGGAGTGACAATAAGGATATTCATAGAAATTGAAGAGATACTTTAAAGTTGTTATAAATACATTACAAGAGTTGATGTCCATAGACTCTTGATTTGCTAAGCCATAAATAATATACATGAATGGTTGTTGAGAAACTAAAGAGGTATTCAATGTACGAAGTGTCACAATGTATGTACAAAGAGTCACAATGTATATTCATCAATCTTGATTGTACTATTCATTGCTCAAGACCCTTAGAGGTCACTCTTAGAGGCATATAAATAGGGTTTTGTACATAGTATGCAATACACATCCAAAAGTGAATAGAATTCCTCTCAAACTTTCTCATTCTTCTCAAGGTTTCTCTTTTCTTTGTCTATTTACCTTTTTAATTTACAACATGTTATCAGCACGATAGTTCTGCCGAAGGGATGCTTCCCTTAGAGTTACCTTAACAATTTCTTCTACTTTATGTTATCATATCTTTTCAATCAATCTAGGATAATCTGAGTTAAAATATGAAATTATGATAACTCTTTTACCGATTATTTTAAACATCAGGTTTCATGGCTAGGATTTGATATTGTTAGTACTTGTCATTTCAAACTCTTTTACAAGATTTTATACATTATAGGTATTGTCATTTTAGTTTGAATCCATATATACATATATTAACAAAAACTATATTATTCATTTTTGTAAATTCACTTTCTAGAATTAATTTTAATTCTTATTATTGTTTTAGAATTGGTAATGTCAAATCTTACCAAGTTAGAATTTGAAGCCCTTGACATATCTGGTAAAAATTATTTATCATGTATATTGGATGCTAAAATCTATTTGAATGCCAAGGGTCTTGGAAATGCTATTTTGCCAGAAAATATTGCGTCTAATCATGACAAGGCAAAAGCAATGATATTCCTTCGTCATCATATTCACGAAGGGTTAAAAGCAGAATACTTAACGGTAAAAGATCCGCTGGAACTATGTAATGCCTTGAAAGAAACATTTGATCATCAGAAAGCAATTATAGTGCCTAAGGCCCAATATGATTTTACAGCAACAATATCATGAAAAAGGCTTTTAGAAATATTCTGATTTGATTTCATACCTACTTATTGTTGACAAACAATGACTTGCTCATGAAAAATCATAAAATACGCCCCATGGGATCAACTCCGCTTCCTGAAATAAATGCAGCAATGCATAACAATTATAGTAGAGGTCATAGCCGTGGCCGTGGTCGCCGCAGAGGGCATAAAAATTCTCATTACCAATGTGGTTGTAACATTAATCATGACCATAAAAAGAAAATAATGAGAAAGGGCACAAGAATGATTTCAAAACCACAAAAGCCCCTAAAAATAAATGTCATAGATGTGGTATGAAAGAGCATTGGGCATGAGCATGTCATACATCTGCTCACTTGGTGAAACTTTATCAAGCATCACTCATAAAAAGTGACAATAATGTAGAAGCAAATATGATGTATGAAGATAATAGTATCGAGGCAAACTATGCAGTTAAAGATGATGATCTTGCATGCATTGATGGACTAGAAGACATTAAGGGTCTTGATGGAATGACGCATTTGGATGTTGAAGATTTCTTTAATAATAATTAATATAATGATGCTTGTATTTTTCAGTAGCATTTATATTTCATATCTATCTAGTTTCTTTTAAAATTTTTCTTATAATATACTTTTGTTTCTTTAATGAAAAATATGGATAATTTCATCATATGGTTGAAGATATATGTCTAGTGGATAGTGCTACGACACATACGATATTCAAAGACAGAAAGTATTTTTTTTCATATAATGATGAGAGATGCAAATATAAATACTATAGCAGGTAATACAAAAATTATTGAAGGCTCCGGAAGAGCTACAATTGTATTACCCAAAGGAATGAAGCTTGTTATAAATGATGCATTGTTTTTTGTAATCCCCTACACAATTTAACCACATAATATATTCACGGTTAATTATGTAATGCGTAATCCCTTCTGATACCATTTATAATTCTAAACAACCCAGACATTTAAGAATAATTAATTATTAAATCTTTGAGGTACATGGCACAAAATTTGTGGGTATGACACCCAGCCCACAAACCATTCACAATTCACAGTATTATACCGACCCAGGGTACAAAACTCACCCACAAGTCACCCTTAAAAGCTACAAGAATGAACAATATTTAAGCTTCCCTTAAACACGCGGGTCCATAAACAATACTCAAATGAATGCGTAACAAATTAGAGATACCAAAAGATAAATTGTAAATCATAAATAGAATATCACAACATAACCATAAGGATAAAAGTAAATCAGAGTATGCAAGCCCTAAAGTCTGGCAATATACATTTTCTCCTTATTATAGTCTAGCTAGGCCTACAGTGATAGCTACTATCAAACTGTTGGCTCCTTCCCTTCACACCTCAAACCACTAAATTCCTCTCCTGAAAAAAATAAATATTGATAGGACTCATATAGTCCCAGTAACCAATAATCAATTCATAGAATATACAATACGGGATTATAAGTCAGTGAAATAGTGTCAATATACAATATTTAAAAAAAATTAAAGTTTTTCAATCAATACATTAAGAATATACAAGTGATCCCTTCATACTACTCCTCCATATTAATCCATCACGACTCCCCACTAGAGTGTGAGTCACAATAAATCCTAACCTCCCTCCTGGGTCTAGACCGACTCCCCACTAGAGTGTGAGCCACAATAAATCCTGCCCTCCCTCTTAGGTCTAGGCCGACTCCCCACTAGAGTGTGAGCCACAATAAATCCTTGCCTCCCTCCTGGGTCTAGGTCGACTCCCCACTAGAGTGTGAGTCACAATAAATCCTACCACTATGATCAGTAGTGGAGGCAACCGCCGTTAAATTCACAATGCATTACACAAGTCTCATCATCACAAGAACACCCAACTACTTCCATGCATCCTAATATGTCAATTCCCCACAAATGCATAGATTAACAATACGTTACGGATAAAGATAAATTATGAATAGTTCATCCTAAATGTTTCTAAGCAAAACATATCCTTTATATATATATATATATATAAAGAAAATACTTCCTACTTCACTAAAATTGAACATATAAACATAGATATAAGATTCGTAACATGTAATTAAGGTATCGAAAATACCTTACAATCCATGCAAGCATATAAAATTAATTAACCATGATTACCTCAACTCTAAAATACTCGAAAGTTCAAGCCACAAAAGCAACAACCACACTCAAATCAATCTAATTTGTCCCAAAAGAACTTCTATACCCAAAAAAGGAGCAAATGCCACACGAAAGAGAGAAAGAGATAGGAGAAGGGAACGCTGACGGCTGACCTAATTTTCCTATGCATAATGTGAGGGGCGTGAGGGGCATTTAAATAGTACCCCTCATGTGGTCAGCTGTCTCCCTTTTTGGTTTCTTTCTTTTTTCCTTTTATTATTATTTTTTATACACACAATATCACACACAATACTCATTGATTTGTACACATCACATTATCATAGATTCTTTTTGATTCAAAAGATTACCTAACAGATTATATTATTATTTCTAAATAACAAACAAATCCTTTGAATAAATAATTATTTCTCAAAGATAATCAAATCCTCTAAATTAAAATTAGGATGTTACATTTTCTACTAAGTTTCAAAGAAATCTATTAAGCTTCAAAGATATCCGATGCAATGGGTATCATATTGAGACAATTAATGATGTGAATGATGAATATTTTTATATTACAAATATTACATCAGGAAAAAATGCATCTTAAAAAATTATTTTACTATACAACTATTAGTACAATTGAGACAAATGTTATAATAAACTAGAAAGATGTTGATAAAGATATATTTACAGTTTGGCATGATCTATTGGGCCATCCTGGATCATCTATGATGAAAAGAATAATTGAGAATTCACATGGGCATCCATTAAAGAATCAATTGACTCTCAAATTTAAAGATTTTGTTTGTGTTGCATGTTCTCAAGGCAAGTTAATTATGAGGCCATCAATTACCAAAGTTGGTATTGAATCACCTAAATTTCTAGAATGTATCCATGGTGATATTTGTGGACCCATTCATCCACCATGTGGACCATTTTTATACTTTATGGTTTTAATAGATGCATCTACAAGATGGTTACATATGTGTTTACTATCAACTCGAAATTTAGCCTTTAATAGATTACTTACACAAATAATTCAATCAAGGGCACAATTTCCCGACCATGCAATAAAGTCTATTCGTCTTGATAATACTACTAAGTTTTCATCTCAAGCATTTAATGATTATTACATGGCAACTGGGATAGTGATAGAAAAGTCTGTTGCTCATGTTCATACTCAAAATGGTTTAGCATAATCTTTGATTAAACGCCTCCAGTTAATTTCTAGGCCAATGCTTATGCGAAGTAACTTGCCCCAATCAGCATGGAAATATGCAATTTTGCATGCAGCATCACTTATTTGCATAAGGCCTACAAGTTATCATAAGATATCTCCTTTACAATTGGTTTCTGGTCAAGAACCAAATATTTCTCATCATAAAATTTTTTGTTGTGCTGTGTATGTTTCCATTGCTCCACCACAACGCACAAAGATGGGTCCTCAAAAGAGATTGGGAATCTATGTAGGCTTTGAATTTCGTTCAATAATTAAGTATATTGAATCATTAACTGGAGATTCATTTACGACACTGTATGCCGATTGTCATTTTGATGAGACAATTTTCCCACCATTAGGGGAGGAAATAAGCATCTGGATAAAACTAAAGATAAAGAAAAACAAATAACATGGATACCTTATCACTTGCTCACCTAGATCCTCGAACAAAACAATGTGAGCAAGAAGTTTAGAAAATAATTCATTTGCAAAATATTGCAATGAAACTGCCAGATGCATTTACTGATACAAAAAGGATAACTAAGTATTATATTCCAGCTGAGAATGCTCCTACTAGAATTGATGTCCCAACAGGACAAGTGGTTAGTGCAAATAAATCTATACCACATTTAAAGCGTAGTAGGCTACTTGGTTCTGAAGATAAAAATCCTCAAAAGAGGAAAAGGGAAAATGATAATGATGGTCAGTATAAGGAGGCTACCATTGATAAATCCATTATAGGGGCCCGTGACATAACTAATCAAATGACCTCTGAAGAGGTCCAAGTACCTGATAATGATGATGAGATCTCAATAAATTATGTCACTACGGGGAATGTATGGAACCGGAAAGATGTTGTCATCGACGATACATTTTCATACAATATTTCTATTGAAATAATAAATGAGCATCTTGAGCCTAAAGCTGTCGAAGAATGTCGACATAGACAAGATTGGCCAAAATGGAAAGAAGCAATTGAATCAGAATTGAATTCACTATCTAAACGTCAAGTTTTTAGACCTGTTGTCCAAATACCAACAGGAGTAAAGTCTGTAGGTTATAGATGTTTTTGTGCAAAAATGAAATGAGAAAAATGAAGTCGTGAGGTATAAAGCACGACTCGTAGCACAAGGTTTTTCACAAAAATCAGGAATATATTATGAGGGGACATATTCTCCCGTAATGGATGAAACTACTTTTAGATATTTAATAAATCTAGTAGTGCATCAAAAACTTAACATGCATTTAATGAATGTTGTTACAGCATACCTGTATAGATCATTAGATAGTGAAATTTATATGAAAATTTTTGAAGGCTTCAAATTGCCAAAAGGCTGTGAATATTCACATAAAAATTATTCAATACGCATGCAAAAGTCCATTTATAGATTGAAACAATCCGGACAAATGTGGTATAATCGTCTCAGTGACTATTTGATAAAAGAAGGATATCAAAATAATCCCTTATGCCCTTGTGTCTTTATTAAAAGGGATAGATCGAAGTTTGACATAATTGCAGTTTATGTTGATGATTTGAATATTATTGGCCCTCCTAAATAGTTTCAAAAAGCGATTGATTGTTTGAAGAAAGAATTCGAAATAAAAGATCTCAGAAAGACAAAATTTTGTCTTAATTTACAAATCGAGCATTTAACCAATGTCATATTTCTTTATCAATCAAATTATGTTGATAAAATTTTAAAATAATTTTATATGGATAAAGCACATCCATTGACTATACAAATGGTTGTGAGATTACTTAATATTAAAAAAATCCTTTTCACCCTCGAGGAAAGAAAGAATAACTACTTGGTCTAGAAGTACAATATTTTAGTGCCATAGGTGCACTAATGTATCTTGCTAATTCAACTCGGCCATATATTGCATTTACTGTTAATTTGTTAGCAAAATTTAGTTCTTCCCTAACTAGCAGGCATTTGAATGGAGTTAAGCAAATACTTTTATATCTTCAAGGGACATCACATATGGAATTATTTTATTCTAATGATTATGGGTCACAATTGATCGGTTATGCAGATGCAGAATTCTTATTAGATCCACACAAAGCTATATCTCAAAATGGATATTTATATATATATATGGAGGTACAGCTATATCATGGCGTTCAGCAAAGCAATCTTTAGCCACCACATCAACAAATCATGTAGAAATTATTGCCGCGCATGAGGCAAGCCGAGAATGTGTCTGGCTAAGATCATTAATTCATCATATCCAGAAGATGTGTGGCTTCTTAAAATAAGATATCCCAATAGTTTTGTATGAAGATAATACAGCATTCATAGCTCAAATAAAAGGAGGATACATTAAAGGAGATAGAACGAAACATGTTTCCCCTAAACTATTTTTCACTCATGATCTTGTGAAGAAAGGTGAAATAGATATTCAACAAATCAGTTCATGCAACAATCTTTCATATTTATTAACCAAATTTCTTCCAGGTGCAACTTTTCAAAAGCTTGTCCATGGCATCGGTCTTCACAGACTTAATGATCTCAAGTGATGTCATCATGAGGGGGAGTTGATACACGTTGTACTCTTGTTCTCTTATCTAGGTTTTGTCCCACTGGGTTTTTCTAAAAATGTTTTTAATGAAGCAACACTGGAAAGTGTATCAATTAATGATGTACTCTTTTCTTTAACTGGGTTTTGTCCCATAGGGTTTTCCTAGTTAAAGTTTTTAACGAGGCACATTCATAATAGACATCTAAGGGGAGTGTTATAAATACATTACAAGAGTGGATGTCCATAGACTCTTGATTTGCTAAGCCATAAATACTATACATGAATTTTTGTTGAGAAACTGAAGAGGTATTCAATGTACGAAGTGTTACAATGTATGTACAAAGAGTCACAATGTATATTCATCAATTTTGATTGTACTATTCATTACTCAAGACTCTTAAAGGTTACTTTTAGAGGCATATAAATAAGGCTTTGTACATAGAATGCAATACACATCCAAAAGTGAATAGAATTCCTCTCAAACTTTCTCATTCTTCTCAAGGTTTCTCTTTTCTTTGTCTATTTACCTTTGAATTTGCAACAAAAGTGATGTTTTTAATTGAAAAAAATATACTTCTTCAATTAAAAGGTCATGATTATATGTTAAATTCATTGAACCTCATGTATTGATTCATGAATCAACGTAATTAATTTTTTTTAATTTAAAAGAACATAACTTTCCAAAATATATCTTTTCATTATAAAAATACTCCAATAATATTTGGAGGGATTCTTTCATTGACACACATACAAAAATATTTCCATTAAGTACACATCTGGTGATATTAAATATAAGACATTGTTTGTAGGAATATTATATTTTCAACCTCATGCATTTAAATTTCATGGGTCAAAAACACACTAATGTAATGAGTTTTATTAAATTTTTCTATACAAGTAATAAGTTATGAGAAAAATACTTATATACTCTAAAAGTGTTACATCATTTGAACTGTGTTGAATGAAAAAAAAAATTAATCATTTTAATTGTAGTTGACTAATGACTCAATTGAAACAATTAACATTTTATTAAGAGGTTTATTTTTTAAAAGATAATTTTACAATTAATTATATTATATTATAAAATATAATAATGATTATAATAAAGAATTAAAATTTAAACATATTTTATCAGAATTTAATTATAAAATTACTATTTAAATTTAATAAGTCATCATTTTTTCATTTGATGAAAATAAGGGTGTTGAAAATAAAATAATAAAAGCACAAAGTATAGCTTGCGTATACTGTTGGGAAACGGTGTTCCCAAACAATCACAAAGTAACATTAATGGTATAACGTTGGGAGAGATAACGGGCATAAAAATTAGAAATATATCCAAACTTTATGCCGATATATACTGGACCAGTTTGACAACGTGGTAGAGAAGTACTTTTTCTATTTACGATGTAAATGTGTGAATCGAATTATCTCATTTTACGAAAAAACAATGTTGAACGCATGTCTGGTTTTTTCAAACGTGTTGCCAAACACCCACTGAATGTAAGACAACACATCGAACGAGGAAGGTCAGTGGTTCAAGATTCTCATGATTCAAATAGTTGAAATGGCGGTTGAGCCAATGATTAAATAAAAATGGTTAAAAATAATTAATGCATATATAATAATATGTAAGAAATAAATTCAGAATAACTCTAATTATCAACATAATAATGCCTTGATATATGAAGTTTTCAATTATATAACATCATAATGGCAATGAATGGTCTAAAAATATATTTATTTTTTCACATGATCACTTTTTAATTATATATATATATATATATCTAAATTTTTTTCAGCATCTTATCCATAGCTCAAAGAACCATCTTAATTTTTTTTTTGAAAACTCTCTGATTACTTATCTAACTCCGAGTTTTGGCTCAATGGTGGTTCATTCCAATCCAACACTGTACACAACAAAAATGGTTTTCTAGTCTAAATTGAGTTCGTGAGCCATTCGGTCGACGGCTCAACTGGTTTGACTGTCCGGTCCAATCCAGTTCTTTAATCACTACTTTGTGCACTTTTTTATGTGAGCCTTTTAAGTTCTAAATCTACTTCTTCCTGGAGGAAAAAAAAAGTGCCATGATAACACCTCGATCGATTCTACAAACTAGGATCAATAGATGTGAAACAAGCTTATTAAGAACCCAAAACACTAGCGAATGTAAAGTCTGCCATGAGGGTGTTCTTCAAGAACATGAACATGAGGGTGTTCTTCAATTTTGAAGAACATGAGGGTGTTCTGGATTTGAAGAGTGTGGTCCAATATAAAAGGAGTCTTCTAGGAGGAAACTTTGGCCCAAAATATAAAAGGAGTCTTCTAGGAGGGAATCAGGAAACTTTGATCCAAAATATAAAACGTTGATAGGGTAATTAATGATTGTTTTCTACTTTTACCCTTGTAGAAACCTGAGGGTGACAAATAATAAATGCATATTTGAAAAATGCATTCTTTAATAAAGGTAAATAGGTAAATTTTATCAATTTAACATATTAAATTACTTAACTAACATTCCTTGGTCTGTGTGAATTAGCTAGCAACATTTTATATATAGGACCAAAAGGAGTATTTACATTTTTCACATATAAAACTTCAAACGCAGCAAGCTGACATCCTATTTCAATAAGAGAAATATTAACTCCCTTCATTTCCAAATATTTATCTTTTGGTTGTTTTTCAAACCCAATTGTCCTTTTACATTTTTAATTATGTATTATTTAATTTTGCAACATTTTATCTTCGATTATAAAAACAAAGTAAAAGGAGTCTGACGTTGGAACAAATAACAGTCTTCTAAACAACAAAAAAATTCTCCCAACTTGGTATCCCTGTACCAATTTCAAACCAGATGATACAGAGTTCTGAAACTAGAGTCCACCTTTTATAAACATTTCAATTGCAATGTTGTTTTCAGTTTTGAAAAACTCAGTTGCAAGAGAGCTGTCATTCGTTAACACTTGTTTGGAATCAAATGAAACAAAAGTTATCCAAAGAAGCAATCAACTTCTATCATATCCACATTTCATCAGAATTTTCATTTAGGTAGAAAGCCAATATTCAGTTCCCAATTACAACATTTTAATGAAACATGACAGATGTAAAAACAAAATTGGATACCTTGGATGTCACTAGGTGTATGAAAACAATACAAATAAGCAAATTGTAAGCCTAGATGATCGAGATCCAGCATGAAGAACATCACAATCAGTCAAAGGGAATTACAAGTTAGGATCTACTTTTGACAAATTATTGCACCAAAATAATACCTCATCATACGTCTCACCTCTAAAACAGAAATGATGAAGAAAGAAGACATTAGGCAGCCATGTCAGCTTGCTTCTTGCTTTTCTTCTTCAGCGGACTTTTCTCAGTTCCCTTGATCATTCTAGACAAAACGTCCGCTTGTTTTGTGTAACCCTCCTGATTAAGGCTATTGATCAATTCCTCACAACTACTCCAATCTGTTGAACTTCCTTTTTCCAGAATTTTGCACAAGATGTAATATGCATTGAGGGTCTTTCCAGATGCTAAGAGAGAATTCAAAACCTTATCATAACTTGAGAAGTCTACGACACAGTCTCTCTCAAGACCAAAATCTAACAGCTTCAAAGCAGCAGTTGTCTTTCCTTTGTCACAAAGAATAGATAAAAGGCTATCAAAGTCAGGTGTATGCCCATTAAGCATGAACAAGTCTATTCGGCCCAGGGCTTCCTCAACATGACCTCTCGTTAGAAGGGCCTCCAAGATCTTACCGACCATGTCAATGTTCTCCATCACCCCTTTCTCTACCATACTTTTCATTACTCTGCTTGCAGTTTGAACCCTACCATCATCAAACAAACTCTTCATAACTGACCTATAAAGGGATGAATCTGGCAGGTGCCCACTTTCAAGCATGCTATCCAAAGCTGCTTTCGCATCAGCTGGTTCACCTTTCCTCAAGCAGCTCTCAATAAGCAGCCGGTAAGAATCTGCTTCTCGAGTAACTCCTCTCCTCTCCATGATCTTAATAATTTCAAAAGCTGATTCAGGGTTACCTTCTTTTGAGTGCCCGCAGATTAAATTATTAAAAGCAACTGAATCCTGGACACCTTTTTTCATTAGCTGCCGGAAAAATGTTTCTGCTTTAAAAGTCTGCCCATTGTTGCACAGATACTGGATCATTGGGTTATAAGCACCAGGTTCCATCTCTAAAGAACTCTGTGGCCTCAAGATGATGTCCTTCTCAACTAACTTATCCAATAATTTAACTGCCCTATCATATGCATTGGCCTTGCAAAAGTTCTCAATTAAAATGCCATAATGACCAGCTTCTGTGGGAATACTCAAACGAATCATTGCTTTTAGTACATCTGCAGCTGCGTCCAAGTCACCAGACTTACACTGGCAAATCAGCAATTTCTGGAAGATTGAGTTGTCCTTAGGAGCAATATATCTATCCATCATCTCCTTCAAAACATTTTGAGCTTCAACAAATTTTTCTGCATCACAAAGCCCAGGAAGCAAGGTAGTGAATGTGACAGCATTTGGCTTAATACCCGATGACTTCATCTCTTCAAAAATCGCAAGTGCATTAGCAATTTGCCCTGTTGCAACATACCCTTTTAACATGGTAGTATAAGTTATCACATTAGGCACTAGGTTCCTTCCCTTCAACTCTGTAAATAATTTCTCCGCCTCCTCCACCTTCTTAAATCGATAATACCCATTAATCATAGTGTTATATGTTACCACATCTGGCGAAATGCCTCTACTTTTCATGTCTTCAAAGAAACGAAGAGCAGTCTCCAGCTTCAAAGACAGGAACATACCCCAGAGCATGATATTATATGTATGACGAGTGGGCTCTATTCCCTCCCTCAACATTGCATTAAAATACCTTTTCGCCATCATATACCGTCCCCTCCTTAGAATCACTTTAAATAAAGCATCATAACTCTTAACGGTTCTTTCTACACCCAATTCACTCATTTTCTGGAAGATTTTAACAGCCTCCTGAACTATCCCAGCTTTGCCATAACTATCAATCAACACAACAAACAAATCCTCGTCCCACTCAACACCATTCTTGGGCATATCAAACAGAATACATCGAGCATGGTTCAGCTTCGAAGAGCGACCTAAAATCTGAATCATTTTCAAAGTGGTGTCTCGGTCATGGTTAAAAAGTCCAGCACGCTCAACCCACCTATAAAACTGTAACGCATGCTCCGTTTTCTTAGCGCCGTGCAACACATTATAAACAAGGGAATGGTCAAATTCCGGAACCAAGTTCCGGATCGAATTCTGCAACCGGGTAGTCCAAGCACGGTTTGCCATCATTCTGCAGATAACATCCTCTAACTTTTCAGGGTTTTGATGCTTACCTCTTGGGCGTCTCTGATTCATACTCCGTTCTTGATCAGCTGCCTTCTGGAATCTGGGTTCAGGCTGTGGATTGGAAGTAACTGGTTCATCATCTGGGCCGGCGGTTACATCAAAGGACGAATCATCAGTGGAACTGAAGAAGCGAAGGAGATCAAGGGTGGGAGAGATTGAAACTTTGGGGATGACGGGTTGAACACTGGGTCTGCATCGCAGAAGCTTATAGTTGGAGACAAAAGCCATGAGAAGCAGAGTATAAGAGATACAACAGCCACGTCGTGCTCGAAGATCGCCACTAGTGTCAAGTGTTGGAAAAATAAGCGCTTGCTTTGAGGAACTCAAAGGGGCCTCCACTTCCAATGCGTCACCTCTCAATTCTCATGCAGCAAGTAGAGAGCGGCGCCCTCTCTGTCTCTGAAGACCTAAACGACGCTCGACTCCTCTCAGTCCTCACTCCTTACCTTCTTTTCCAGTTTTTTGTGATACTCCCTATTATGTTTTTGGGTGTAATACTCGTTTAAGTTTGCAGTGATTTTCATTTTAGTCCCTGAAATTTCAAGGCATGAATTTTGATTTCTTAAAAGATGAAATAGTTTATTAAATTATAAAGGTTAATATTTTAAATTGAATAAAATTTGAGAAATAAAAAAAACTGAAGACGCATTTAAAAACCGAATATTGCATAAACCATGTATTTATGTTAAGAGAAAATGACAAAGATAAAATACATATCCGAATTTACATTATGAAATGATTGTTCAATGTGATTTTTTATTAATATAATATAATATTTGATCTTTTAAATTTAATTAATTTTATTCTTCAAGTTTGAAATCATTAGTTTTAATTCTTCAAACATGCATAATGGTTCATGTTTTATTAAATTATAGGGATTAATACTTTATGTGAAATGAAGTTTTATGGATTAAAACTTATAATTTGAAATTTGAGAAATTAAAATCATTAAAACCAAATTTAAAAAGTTAAGAATTGTATTAACTCTATTTCATTAGAAAAAATAGAGAAAGCTGTAAAAAGTCAAAAACTACAATGCAAAACAGAAAATTTGACGCTCATCATCTATGGATTATTAGTAGAAATTATAATTTATGTTCATAAAGTAAATACATGAGAAAAGTTTTGTTTAGACTTGTATGGACGCACTTTTATAACACTATGACATGTATCAAAATTGAATGAAATGGAGTCATGGAGGCAGGGCTATTCATTGTGATGTTTTAGGGATAAGTTTCAAATTAAATTTTGTGGAAAATTACTTGATATCTTTAATATGAAATCTGAAAAATGAAACAACAAGAGTAGTTTTAACAAATGATGATTAACTTAATAGATGATAATACAAGGTAATACTACTTTCGATTCTTAATATAAGAGTCATTTGACTTTTTTTTTTGAAAGATTAAGAAGTTAATTAAGTGGTATATTTATTATTTTTTCAAAACTAATTTTTTAATTTATAAGCTAATATATAATTTAATGATATATATAAGTTCATTAGACAATAATTTAACTCACCATCCTCCCAAAAAATGATGGGTTGGCTGAGTCATTTATTAATTTTGAACCCACTAAATTTTTATTTAAATTTTCTTAATTTATAAACTATTATATAAACTAATATATAATTAAGTATATATTAGTACTAAGTGATTTATTTTGTACCAACTCATTTACTAATTTTGAATCCACTAATTTTTTGCTTAAATTCTTCTTAAAAGATATTAAGAATAAATATAACTTATCTTCTCAAAAAATAGTTTACACCCGAGTCAGAGTTCTGAGTCCGCCATCGGATACATAGTTCATTGGCAAGGGAGCCATGCCTCAATTGTGAGGCCCAAGTTCAATTCTTCCCAATTAAAAAAGTGACAATTTTTGTTAATTTTATATTGTTATGAATATTATTATATGGATGTATATGTCCCAATTATATTTTGTATCCCCTTATTACCTCATGTAAGCTTTAATAGTGATTTACCTTGACATATAAATTCGTACCTATGGATATAAGGCATTACTGAATATTGGGAGATGACGATCTTTCGCCTAACTTGTGTGTGCATCCCTTCCTCTACTCTTGCACATTTCATCTTTTTCATCACCATTATCAACATCATCTTTCTCTCATCCCTTTCATTCCTCTCATTTAAATTTACAACAGATATTTTAAATTTACAAAATTGTAAATCTCAAAAAAAAAAAAAAAAAACTAGCGGCTAAATGTTGCTCAGGGTTGGCCTCCAACTCGAGTCTCACCATCAGTCGTGAACTCCAAGTTTAAGATTTTCTAAGTAGTTTGTAAAAGTATAACCATCTACAGGTGGTGGAGGAACAAACGTAGACAGCTGCTACGACAAGGGGAAGGACAGGATGACACGGGGGAGGAGCTGGGTGCGGGCCCGCTTCATATATATATTGGGGCAGGGAACACGTGTCGCATGTTGGTCTACGACAGGTTGTCATCATATAATGTGTAGATGCAGGTATTGTACAATGGGCTTGATTGATAAAGTGATAAAAAAAAAAGTTAAAAAACACGCTCAACAATATTATTACGCAAAATGAAATAACCCCTTTATATACTTACCTCAATTTACGTAAAAATACTTCTCTACTGCGTTTTCAAACGAACACAATATGTATTGTATAATATTTCTTTTTCAAAAAGAAAAAAGAGAACACAATGCATACACCATGAGGAGTCTTAGGAAGACAATAATTATAAAAAAAGGGACCGAGGCATAAGAGTCAAATACACATTAATTTTACTATGATAATAACAAAACAGAAATAGCAAAAGCACCGTCTCCACCTAAAATATTTGCAACACTTTGTAACCTTGATCACAAGCGCTAGTCCAAAACCAAGTGCTGGGACCAAACATACCAAAAAGAAGAAGAAGAAGAAGAAGAAGAAGAACAACAACAACAAACAATTCCTTGCATGCCAGAATTCAACGTCCAAAACTTCGATTTGATCACGCAGGCATGGAAGTTTTTTGTAAAAAAAAAATTATCAGCTACTATATGCTTGGCTAGAGCTTCGAATCCCAACTTTCAGGACAATTTTTCCAGCAAATTTGTCCCAGGACCCAGCAACTCAGTCCAAGTATAACTATTACTACTATTTCACATCTTTCTCCACCTCCTTCCAAGGTGTGAGCTCTTCATCATCATAATATTCTTCATAATATTCCTCTTCACTATCATCCTCATCATAATAATACTCGTCGTCGTCGTCATCCTTGCCATTTTGTAGACGATACTGCTGACCTCTTAGCCTCTCTTGAATTCGATCCCTGATGGCCGTTCCCTGAAATCGACACAAAGGTAACATAAAAATGCAAATGATAAGTTAACTGATATTGTCCGCATATTTCAAGAGTTTAGTAACTTTATGTGCCATAAATTAACTCACCATCTTATGGCAACCTTCTTCAAACATCTCTAAAAATCCAGCAACCCAACGATCAGCATTTTCCACCCATTCATTTCGATGCATGCCAGCTGTCTTCGCAACAATTTGAATCTGGAAATCCAAAAGGGAATATATATTTAATTATTTATCACGTCCAGAAAAGAAACTGCAAGCTACCATAAAGTATTCTGAGCTTTAAAACATGCATTAAGAGGGGAAAATTGTGATCTCCATATCACCACAATTATTGCTTTGTTATGTGTGCCAGGAAATATCTCCAATATTGATCGCCCTATCTATATCATCTGAAAAGCTATGCAAATGCAGAAACCTTAACTGGGTTATCATCTTTAAAAAATAAGAGCAATGTATTACAACTTATTATTGCTGCTGCCTCTACCCAAGTCCACATTTTATAGGAAAGCTTATTCTCCAGCTTAATTTAGATTTCACGTCTTATAAAGCCCCTTAACTGATTAAACTAGTGACTCAACAGATACCTTCAAGAAATCTAATAAATATTTACTACATAAGTCCTAGTATGATCTTACCTTCATACTATATGACACGAGCATCTGTCACAGCCCAAAGTACGGCTACATCACAATAATTCCTGATCTAGCATGTTCCCAACCCTGCTCCCCCAAAAATAGAACAACAGTAAAGCCTAATTCCACTAAGTGGGGTTGTCTACATGAATAAAATGATGTCATTGCACTTTATCGTAAACCATATCTCCAGATAGATTAGTAACCAAAAATTCTTTCTATATAACCTGTTTAAGAGTGTGTTTCAGTCTTCTTTCGCCCCTTCTCAGAGGACTCCACATTGTTTGGTCCATTCTCCTCACTGGTGCCTCCAATGGCCTTCTTTGAAAATGTCCAAACCACCTCAAACGATTATCCACCATTTTTTCCTTAATGGTTGCCACACCAACTTGTCCACGAACTTCATCATTATGCATATCATTCATTTTTGTATGGCCATACATCTATATTAACATCCTCATTTCAACGACCACCATTTTATGCTCATGTTATCAATTAAAAGCCCAACATTCACTACCATATAGCGATGATGCCCTTATAGCCATACGATAAAACTTTCCTTTTACTATATTAGGCAATTTTCAATCACGCATAACTACAGTAGTTTGTCTCCATTTAACCATCCATCTTAAATTATATGATCAACATTGCCATCAATTTCACTATCATTTTGCAGAATTAATCCCAGATACCTAAACAATGGCGAAGCCAGAACCTTCTAGCAATGGGAGCAATTTTTTTATTTTCAAACAAATGATAATATTTTTGTTAGTATAGATAATTTGAGTGATTTAAAATCTTAAAAATAAGTGGGTATATAATAAAAAAACCTAATGTTTTTTATATAAATACCAAAAAGTTGAGTGGGGGCATTTGCCCACACTCAACTACATGTGGCTCCACCACTATTCCTAAGCTTTGTCACTTGTTGAATGATTTGATCCCCCCAATGTCACCTCCAAATCAAGACTTGTCTCTTATTAAAAATACAATACATGTTACTCCTACTCAAACAAAGAGCTTTGACTCCAAAGACCTTCTCCAAATTTCAAGTCTAGAATAGAACACAAAAAATAAATAAATAAAGCCTTTTCTCAACCATTGCATGCGTCCATGATTCCAGCGTTAGATGTCTTTAAACAAGATTTCTTGGGGCTTCTAGACGAAGGCACGGGAGATTCGAAAGAAAAGTGGTGTTTCACATCAGTAGGAAAAATTATCTCTATGAAAACCTAATCTTGATAGCTCCTGGTTCTGGGAACAGAAAACCCTCACCAGCCAGGAAATCAGGAGGAACGCCCTCTTTATTATTCCCACTCTTGAAGGTCAACAATCCTTTGAGACCAAAACTCTGGGGGTCACACACAATTTGTGCCTTGCCGGCTCAAGCTCCACTCTTACCCATCTCAGATGCTATGGGAAATTGGCTGTCTACACATATCCTATAAGAATACACCTAAGAGAAAAGGGTCCAACGAGCAGCTTTACAGCATCAAAAATTTCAGAAAAGAGGGAATCAATGCAGTTTCATAGATTTCACTGTCTACTGTTATGGCTGGAATGAAGCTCTCCTAACTAGTTAGCTTAGTGAAGACGATGGCTTTAATACCTTTCCTCAAGTCCAAGTGGCGATTTCAACAACTTCCCTTAAATTTTGTTAGAAACTAATGATAGAGATGCCTCTGGACTCTTGAAAACCACTATCTTTTTCAATTGCTATGCTAGAAAAATGAGAACAGCACAAGTGGGGTTTTGTTTGTTTCTTAAAAGAAGAAAGGAAAAAAGGAAGGCATGCTCATGGGAAAGGGCGATTGACACAATTTTAAGAGTAATCCTATCCAACAGTTATAATGTACCTAAAATTATCATGAAATCTCACATAAATTATGAGAAATAAAACCAATTTAATTTAACCTCAATCCATTTGTTCATCTCAGATGCCAGGGATGAGTTCAGCTGTCTACAGCATATTTTAGAAGAAGGCGGGACAGAGAAAAATACCTAACAAGCAGCTTTCCAAAATCTAAAACAAGAAGGGAAGCTAGAGGGAATCAAATTAAGTCTCACAGATTTCAGAGTCAACAGTTTTGGGCTATGGTGCATCTACTGCCCTTTTAGTGAGAGGGAAGCTAGAAGGAATCAAATCAAGTCTC
>JANTPZ010091034.1:0-23342 GCA_025593235.1 Vachellia pachyceras | reverse complement strand
AGCTTACAAGTCTAAGTTTGCAATTGCAACTTTGTGGTTATAGCTTGAAAATGAAAAGTAATTTAAGCTGCCGGCCATCGCAATAGCAGGCATGTCTACCAACCTCATGCCTTCTATTATATCAATTGTCCCATGTGTGTATTATTGCATTGCTTAAAACCTGTTAAATGCTAGTTAAATCAGAAAATACCGCTACTGCTGACAAATGTAAAATAGAATCCGGATATCCTCATACTATTACACTTAATTCACTTTATCTGAGGCGGTGGGAGGCTATTGGATATTGTCTTTTTGCGTTTGAACTTTGAATTCTGTCTGTCACCTTCAGATTTAATCATGTCATGGCTATTATGCTTTAGGTAATCTTGATCATTTGGACCTGTTGGGTCATATTTGGATGTATGAGCCTGATCATGCTTCACTTCATGCTGAGTTTATACGCAATGGAAAGTATATCCTGATTCTTCCACCATCGTCAGCGTTAGTTGCACCTTATGACGATGATCCTTAGAGATGACAGGTCTCACATGCTCTCAATTCTGGTTACAAGGCATGCTCTTCTTTCTGTATCATAATGCATGTTGACGCTATTTGTGGTATGTTGCCTGCAAAATATAGGGCGAAGTTTGAAGCAGTTTTACCATCTGGATTTCAAACTTGAGCAGACCAGTTGTATTTTGTCATAACAATCTGAATCATGGTGGATGATGATGGAAAAGATAGAAATAGACATGTTATCCCATCCCACCCTTATAGAGATGGACATAATTGGCTCATCGAAAGCTACTCTTTTCCTTATAACGGATTGGAATGATGTTACTCCCCATAATTTTATAGTTACTCTTTTGGTTAAAGTTAGATGAAATTATCTAAGCATGCAAGTAGTATTTTGAGTATGTCTTTAAAAACTCAGATCTCTACAATGGGACTCCTCCCAAATTTCTCATCATTTACTTGATTGAACTTGCATGGTGTTTTTATATGAAAGGGAACCTAACGTGTGGAAGCAATAGCAGAAGGGGACTACTGTTTCCTCCTCCCTTTGTTTATGTCGAGTCATTTGTTGATTAGGCTTTATCATGAAGTTGTGGTATTTTTTTCGTGTCTATCT
This sequence comes from Vachellia pachyceras, assembly GCA_025593235.1. Taxonomy (NCBI): domain Eukaryota; kingdom Viridiplantae; phylum Streptophyta; class Magnoliopsida; order Fabales; family Fabaceae; genus Vachellia; species Vachellia pachyceras. The sequence goes on along the minus strand of JANTPZ010091034.1, from coordinate 22,231 downwards.
AATCGCAAAACAAGGTGGACCAACCCATATGATATAATAAAGCAATAATGATTTGTGATATAATAAAGCAATAATGCTTTGTGAAAGACCCGTGAACGAACAATCTGAAGCTATTGATTAACTCGCCTCTTTTACATTTTTAAGCTTAGCCTTCATCATTACTTGGATATGCGAAATGTCCTGGGACCATCAAAGTTTTTGGAGATGACAGGTAATGATTTAAAGTTTATGAAGTTGATGCTTAACGACTTTTAAAATCAAATTCACGTTTAAGATTTATGGTAATCAATAATTTATTAATTTTGTGTACCTTTAAGTTGTTTTTGTTTAATTGTCTGGTATCGTGAAATATGGATTGTAACCTAAGAAACCAGATAGTAACCCTAAAAAGCAATGATCTATATCATCTTCGAAAGAGACGTTAACTTTTATAATTTTAACTTGTATAACCAGGCATTTCTCCCAACTTTCAAGCCTAAAGCACTAGGTTGCTGAAGGCCTGAAACATTTTTTTCTGGGGGTATATAAAAGGTTGAGATTGAGATTATAGATTCAGCTGGGAAAAGAGTTGGTTTTAAGAAAAGCATTGACAGATGGCCAACACTTCGTGGGCTTTACCCAGAGTTAAAATAATAGTAGCCTTTATTTTGTTTTTTTCTTTTTGCCAACCAAGTAGCTTTTAGTAATCAGCATTAACAACTCCTTCCAAATCTGTCGGTTGAAAAAGATGCAAACATTTAATACTGTGCTCGAATAGAATTTCCTTTGCTAGGAAAATGTGTAAGGGAAGAAAAACTTCTTTTAACCTTAAGAGAGTGATGTATTCAAATTTATCTTAGTAACATGCCAGACTACCACCAATTTATTACTACAATTAACTTACCTTAACTTCAAGTGATCTCCCCATGGAAGGAGTTTGCTTAAAGCTCGTGGTTTATACCCTGTAATGTTATTGTTAATCAACGTTGTTGTCTCTGTCCGTTTCAGGCTTGAAATGTTTTGTACTGAGGGCTAGTCATCATGCTTTTTTTCTAAAGGAAGTCATCATGCTTTTAGTTATGGGGATTAACACGAAAGCATTCTGATAAATTAAACATGCTGGAGAACAATTGTCTTGTGAAAACCATGGAACATTCCTTTGTGTGCAATTAAGCTCTAATCTCAAACCAAAGAATAATGGTCTGTTGCATATCCATTACTGCTACTTCAGTTGGTGATTTGACGTGAAGAACCAGTGATTTGAAAGAATCCAATGTTAGGTTCTGGATGTGTACAAAATTCTTGTTTCAGCTCAATGTGCCCAGAAGAAAACCCTCCACTGATAATTGATGGGGTAACACGATGTCAGAAAATTAGGTGAGACTGTACAATCAAATTTGGTTGGTGATTTGATGTCAGCTGAAGTCACGATAGTCCATGCTCATCAACCACGTAATTGTTTTGTTTTGGTATTTTTGTGTAATAGATTTGAGTGTGTGTTTGTTTTGGTTTTACATTGTTTCCACTAAAACCATGGAATTTTATTAAACTGTTTATATATAATTAAACTCTTGTTCGGAGGCCACATAAACTTCAGCAGAGGATGAGAAGAATGCCAAGAGACTAATTAATGTGGCACTTTGAATCTTCGGAGAAGGAGAGAAAGTTAGATGGTACTTTGGTTTCTCTGGCTAATGTATCTATAACATCTGTACAGGGACTTTTTTTGTCTGGCCGAATAAGGAAAAGTAGAGATAGTCAGGCATTGCTGCAAAAAGAGAAAGCGAGAGCTCAAATTTCATTGTCGTGTGTATATTATTTGAGGTGGGAAGTATACACTGATTCTGATGAACCCTTTAGATCCAACACACATAATTTTTTTTACCAAGCAAACAATATTTATTTTGCAAATACAAAATTAGCTTAGGTCTCATAGAGAGCGTTTCCTCCCATGAAGATGGAAGCCCATATTGTATATTTACAGTTTGGTTGGGTTGGCCAACAATACATCATAAAAGGACATGGATTATTAGATTCTGGTCCCATATGGAGCTTAAACATAAGTTTAACAGTGTTTTTCCGTAAAACAAAATAATCACTTTTACATGTTTACTTCAACTTACGTAAAAATACTTATCTACTGCATTTTCAAACAAGTCATCTAACATCCAAGTCATCTAACATCTGGGTAAGCCACCCATTGCTTCTTCACAAAACCTCCGGCCCTACCCTTTTTTTTAAAAAAAAAGTTGTTTTGAATATGACATGAAATTACAATTATTTCCTGAAAAATAAAGAATAATTTGCATGTTTTCATTTCTATATTAATTAAAATAATTATTTTTTAAAAAACTAAGTGTATTTTTCAACATATTTTGAAATTTATAGAATCATTATATATATTATAAACTTGCTTAAAAATAAGATAATTGAATTTATTGCAATCAAATTCAAACCCAATCAAATTATGCTTGGCCCAAATTTTGTACAAATCCAAATTATGGGCTTGTTTGGAATAATATTTTTAACAATATTTTTTAGTAAAACGAAATAATTTCCTCCACATATTTACCTCAACTTACGTAAAAGTACTTCTCTACCGTATTTTTAAACTGGTTTTAAGATAATTCACACTAAAATAAAAAATATTATTAAACCTTTTTAAAAAGAATGGTTAAACTTTTAACGTCTAATTCCATCATCGTCCTCTCCTTCCCGTCGATTTTGCCCGGTCATCCCTCTCTCGCCTTCAACTTTACCATCTCCCAGTACGACTGTGCCCCTCTCTCCTGAAAACCTCTTCAAATTTGACGGCTCCTCTACATTTCGCGGTACCTCTCTCTCTCTCTCTCTCTCTCTCTCTGAGTCTCTTCCTACGTGTTCCTTTCATAACACCCACACACACTCTCCTCTCTCCACTCCCATTCTTCAAGTTTAAGCCCCTTGCTCTCATCTTCTTGCGTCTGTTTGCCCTTTCTCACTCTGTTTCGCTCTTGCATTTTCTCAGTACGCCACTCCCTGCATGCTGAGTCGACATCTGGTCCATTAACCCTCCATCTGGATCCCAACTCGCTTCGCCAGATCCAACCTCTCTCTGGAATTCAGCAATGGAGCAAGTGCTGGAGCTTGCGCGCTCCAAGGGCACTAAGGAGAGGATGGCCGGCGTGGAGCGCCTTTGTCAACTATTGGAAGCTTCGAGAAAGAGCCTCAGTTCATCTGAGGTTACTTCCCTTGTTGACTGCTGCTTGGATCTTTTAAAAGATAACAACTTCAGGGTCTCTCAGGGCGCCCTTCAAGCTTTGGCTTCTGCCGCCATTCTATCCGGCGATCACTTCAAACTTCATTTCGATGCGCTTGTTCCCGCCGTCGTTGACCGCTTAGGCGATGCCAAACAACCAGTTCGTGACGCCGCTAGAAGACTCTTGCTCACTCTTATGGAGGTACTTAGATGTATCGTCATCGGTTCCTGCTTACTCCCTATCATTGCATGGTTAAAGAACTTCAGTCCTAGTTGAACTCCAAGTATTAGTGTGGCAATTCCTAGAGTGAAATAATTTCACGGCATCCCTTTCGACTTGTAGTAATAAATACATTCGGTGTGTCGAGCATTTACTCGGATAAGTTAGGAAATTTAGAGGCAGTTGGGCGCACTATCATCTTTCTCCAAACACACTAATCTGTATCTCAGGTACCAAATGTGAATAGTTGTGCTTAGTAAATCGGTAAAGGACTGTGACACCACACCAGTATTCAACGTGCTAACAAGCGTATAATTTCCATCTTATATCTGCAAACTCCTATATCTAATCTTACTCTAGTGAAGCTGACATCTAATCAAGCAATGGTCAGCCGATGAGTATTTTGGTCTACATTTAATTTTTGTATTTGACGAAATTTTTTGGTTATTCTATCTATTTTGTTAATAATATTGCACATATAAATTGCAATAGGCAAGTCATTCTTTTTCAAATGACCAATGGATAAAGATAGGTCTGTAATGATTAACAAGTTGAGCTTGAAGCTATTAGTATAGTATTTTGCTAACATGGTTATGCTTGGGCCGTTGCAAATTCTAAATCTAGGTACTTTGTTCTCACTGCTTAGTGTTTTATCAACAAATTGATAGAGTTGGACTTTGACGAATCTATGTGAAATAAAGCTTTGAATAGATTTATTTCAATGGTTGCATATTGAGTTAATGACAACATTCTGTTAGGGAAAACCCTCAAGGGCAATGCATCCATGATTGTTTAATGTTTTCTTGCATATCATAATGTACATGAAACTTGTTACAAGAATCATAAGTTTAACTACTTTACATGCTCACATCTACTTTACATGAATCATAATTTAGGTTGATAAAATACCATACTAATGCTTTCTGGATACGTTTAGATATTCTTTCAATTGAACATATTGGTTTCGTTTGGTCTTTAGGTTTCTTCCCCCACAATAATTGTTGAAAGAGCAGGATTCTTTGCTTGGACACACAGAAGCTGGAGAGTTAGAGAGGAATTTGCTCGAACTGTCGCATCCGCAATTGGTCTATTTGCATCTACTGAGCTTACCCTTCCACGTGTTATTCTTCCTTCAGTATGTTTATTGACTTTTAGGAATGAGCAGAACATATTATTAGAATGCTTATTAGGATGTGAAACTAGCCCTTTTGACTTTGATCAATTTTCAGCTTTTGCAGTTGTTAAATGATCCGAATCATGGTGTTAGGGAAGCAGCTATTTTGTGCATTGAGGTTAGCTTTCCCTATTTTTCAGTCTTCTCATGTTATTAGGTGTAGAATATATGATAAAGTTTATTTCACTTGGCACGAAGTAGAAAAATCCAGGGGGAGGGGATTCCATGTTAGTAGTTAATTTGAATGATTATGAGTGAAAAAGGAGGAAAGGGAAGAAGTGCTGATATTGTGCACTGTTTGCAGCTTTAATTAGAAAGTTGCTCTATCTATATGAACCCATATATTCCTATGTCTCTTATAGTATCATTCAACACATTTTGCTTCTGAAGATTGAAATGTGGGATAACGGTGGTGGTCTAGTTGAGAGGGAATGATTTGATGTTTGAATCATGTTAAACATGGATCACCACTGATAAAATTAAAAGCTGACGTGATCTTAATTTATCATAAAATTGGAGAAAAAATGTTATTCGATTCCTTTTTTTAATATTTTCTCCTGACAGGAGATGTATGCACAAGATGGTCCTCAATTTCGTGATGAACTTCAGCGCCACAACCTTCCTTCTTCTTTGGTAATTACTGAATAAGGAATGACTATCTGATATGGTTATTTAAAACACACACACTGCATGATTTGGACTTATTGAGGGCCTTCTCCATTATCTTGCAAAAAGTATGTGACTGTTCACTAGTTTTTTTTGGTTAAATTATTATGGTTTCAGATGAAAGATATTAATGCTAGGCTAGAGGGTATTCAACCAAAAGTACATTCTTTTGATGGCATACCTGGTGGCTTTGTTGCTGGAGAAAGTAAACCTTCAAGCTTTACTTCCAAGAAAGGAAGCCCAAAAACTAAAAGTTCATCAAGGGAAAACTCTATTTTTGCAGGTTAGATTGTCTGTAATTCTTGGATCGTAAATATTTCTACTCTAATATGATAATGTAAATTTTCGGGTATTGCTTTTCTCAAACCATATATTTGCCATCTCTTTTAGTAGTGAAGAATAGGGAAGATTTGAGAATCCATGTTGGTCATGTGTTCTGACCAATTTTAGTTGGTAGATGGAAGAAAATTCTTCTGCACACCTTCAGTGAGGAATATTAAAATGTGGCATGAGATACTGCTAAACGTGTAAAATATGGGATGATTATGGAGGTAGAAGTGTAATGAAATTGAGGGGAAAAATTACATGATTGAAAGAGGGAATCATGTAGAAAGTCCTACATTGAAAAAAAAAATTCCACGTTTTATGTTGTTAATATATTAGGTATATTCTGACAGTTTTGCTACACTTGCGCTTCTTTGATAAATTTATGGTGCTTGAATAATTTCTTTACTAAAAACTTCTCTTATGTTTTATATTCAAATATGATGTATGAGCAGGAAATAGTGATGTCACAGATAAACCCATAGATGCTATCAAGGTCTACTCAGAGAAGGAGTTAATCAGGGAAATTGATAAGATTTCATCAACCCTTGTACCAGAAAAGGACTGGTCAATTCGTATTGCTGCTATGCAGAGAGTTGAAGGTCTTGTTTTGGGAGGTTGGTGTTCCAAATCTTTTCAATAGTATGTTTTGGAGTGGTATCATATGCTTATGATGCAGTTTAATGAAAATATTTCTACTATCTGTTCTTGCATCTAGGTTTCGTAAGAGTAACTTTATATGTCTAATGGGTATTCCATGTCTAGATGGGCAACGAAACTTGCAACTTTAGAATATATTTGATGTGATGAGATCAGTGTGAAGAACTCATTTGGTGATCTTTATATTCAATTAGTGAAGTGCAGTAGTCTTTGTCAAGTGAACTATGGCTTGAAATAATTATGAAAATGATCAAAGGAATAGATCTTTGACAAACAATAAGAAGTAAAAGAGAATTGTTTATAGGGCTCAAAAATTTCTAATCTATTGAGTGACACCTGTCTATCAATTTGGAGTGCATATAGAGGTACTTTTCATGAGAACAAAGTTCCAAAAAGGGCCAGGGCTTATGTGGCAGTTCAAAACAATAACTGTGCTTTTGAAAATTTAAAACAATTTATGTTCATTATTAAGGTGCTTTACAAGATATATTTATTTTTGTCAGTGTTACAAAGATTGGACATCTTTTGAATACTTTCCTTATCAGGTGCTGTTGACTATCCATGTTTTCGAGGACTCCTGAAGCAACTTGTTGGACCTTTAACCGCTCAGTTATCAGATCGAAGGTCGAGCATTGTTAAGCAGGTTAATAACATCTCTTTCTCTAATATATAGTTTGCATATTGATTTTTTTTCCTTTTAAGAAAGCAAGTATACATATCGAGATCTTATTATGATATTTTTTTATGTGATGTGCTTTGCTCTAGGCTTGCCATTTATTGTGCTTTTTGTCAAAAGAACTCCTTGGTGATTTTCAAGCTTGTGCTGAAATGTTAATACCTGTAAGTTTAATTTTCTGCTTTGATTAGCTTGATTGTGGTGCTCTAACAAGCAGTGGTTTTCAGTGATCAATTTTTATCTGTGAATCAGGTCCTTTTTAAGCTGGTTGTGATCACTGTACTGGTAATTGCGGAGTCTGCAGATAACTGCATAAAGACGGTATTGCAATCTTATCTAATTTTCTGCTGCTTTTTCTGCCCTTGTATTATGCTGTTTTCACCTTGGGCCTCTACCTGCCAGATGTTGCGTAACTGCAAAGTTGCCCGAGTGCTTCCTTGTATAGCTGATTGTGCAAAGAAGGATCGTAATGCAGTACTTCGTGCAAGGTATGAATTGTTTACTCTCAAATAAAAATGTGGTAGTTTTGGTCTTTGATTTATGCCTTTCATATTGTAGGTGTTGTGAATATGCTCTTTTGATATTGGAGCAATGGCCTGATGAGCCAGAAATACAGCGATTGGCTGATTTATATGAGGATCTGATAAGGTGTTGTGTTTCAGATGCATTGAGTGAGGTAGCTTTCATAGTTTTAAGTTATTTGAGGTTTGGCAAGATATGAATGGCGCATCATGTTTGTCAGCTTTGACATACTGTATTGTGCTCTTTATATTGAGCTATTAAGAATTTATGACTTGATAGGTACGGTCTACTGCAAGGATGTGTTATAGACTATTTGCAAAAACATGGCCTGAACGTTCCGGTCGCCTATTTTCATCCTTTGATCCAGTTATTCAGAGGGTATATTCTTTAAATCAGGCTTTATTTGTCCTTCATTTTGTTGCTTAGCCATTTTTTAAAGTGATTGTAACTTGCAGTTAATAAATGAAGAGGATGGAGGAGTGCATAAGCACCATGCTTCACCATCCATTCGTGACAGAAGTGCACTTGTGTCATTAACTAGCCAAGCCTCTGCTCCTTCTACTCTACCTGGATATGGAACTTCTGCTATTGTTGCAATGGACAGGAGTTCAAGTTTATCGTCAGGGACATCTGTCTCCTCTGGTTTACTTCTTCCACAGGCAAAATCACTTGGTAAAGGTGCAGAACGCAGTTTAGAAAGTGTGTTGCATTCTAGCAAACAGAAGGTCACTGCCATTGAAAGCATGCTCAGAGGCTTGGATTTGTCTAATAAGCATAATTCTGCTTTTCAGTCATCCAGTTTGGATCTAGGTACCAAATAAGTTTGCCTGTCAAAAATCCTTTTTCCCTTTATGATATTATATGGTTGATCTTGCTATTGGTACAATTTAAAGCCTTTTGTGAATGGCTAAATTTGTATCTTATTGCCCCTAGTGCAGGAGTTGACCCTCCATCATCTCGTGATCCACCATTTCCTGCTGTTGTCCCAGCATCTAATAATCTGACAAACTCTTCTATGACAGAATCAATTGTCTCTGGTGTCAATCAAGGTAGTAACAGAAATGGTGGCTTGGGTCTGTCTGACATAATTTCACAAATTCAAGCGTCCAAAAACTTCAGTAAGGTATCATATAATACTAGTTCTAGTATTCAGCCTTCAACTGCACTTCCATCATACACAAGTAAAAGGGCTTCTGAAAGATTACAGGAAAGAAATTCTATTGATGACAATGGCAACAATAGGGAGGCTACGTGGGCTGTGAACCACGGCATTGATGGGCAATATTTGGATACTTCTTTCAGAGAAGCAAACTTCAGGGATTCTCAGAATAGTTATGTGACTAATTTCCAGAGGCCACTTGTGAGAAAGAATGTAGCTGGGCGAATCTCTGCTGGCCAAAGGAGAAGTTTTGATTATAACCAACTCTCTCTTGGAGAGGTCTCAAATTATGCAGATGGACCGGTGTCTCTTCCTGAAGTTCTGAGTGAAGGGCTTAGTTCAGGTTCTAACTGGTCTGCTAGGGTTGCTGCTTTTAATTATCTTGACACCTTATTACAGCATGGTCCAAAGGGAATCCAGGAAGTGGTCCAGAATTTTGAAAAGGTAATGAAGTTGTTTTTTCAGCACTTGGATGATCCTCACCATAAAGTTGCACAAGCTGCTCTTTCAACACTTGCAGATATTGTTCCAGCATGCCGAAAGCCCTTTGAGAGTTACATGGAAAGAATATTACCCCATGTGTTTTCTCGGTTAATTGACCCAAAAGAACTTGTCAGGCAAGCATGCTCAATGACATTGGAAGTTGTTAGCAAAACTTACAGTATTGATTCTCTTTTACCTGCATTACTACGCTCACTTGATGAACAACGGTCTCCTAAGGCAAAATTGGCTGTTATTGAGTTTGCAATCAGTTCCTTAAACAAGCATTCACTGAATCCAGAAGGTGCTGGCAACACTGGCATTCTGAAATCGTGGCTTACCAAGTTAACCCCTTTGGTCCATGATAAAAGTACAAAGCTTAGAGAAGCGGCCATTACATGCATTATATCAGTGTACTCTTACTTTGATTCAGCTGCACTTCTAAATTTTATCCTTAGTTTGTCAGTTGAAGAACAAAATTCATTGAGACGAGCCCTTAAACAATATACACCTCGGATTGAAGTGGACCTAATAAACTATTTACAGAGCAAGAAAGAGCGGCAATGCTCCAAGTCTTCATATGATCCATCTGAGGTTGGAACATCCTCTGAAGATGGATATGTTGGTTTCTCTCGGAAAGCTAACTACCTTGGAAGGTATTCTGCTGGTTCTCTTGATGGTGATGGTGGTAGGAAGTGGAGTTCCCATGATTCAACCCTGGTTAAAGCCAGTTTTTGCCAAGCAGCTTCTGGTGAAATTCATGAAACTGATTCTAATAATGGTATTCTTGGTTCAAAGACTAAAGATCTTGTTTATGCAGTCAATTCAATGGACCAAAACTGTGGCCCTCGTAATAGTCAACCCAGACATTCAGATGGTACCATGGACTTCGAGGGTCTATCAACTCATTTGGATGGTAAGGGTCTAGTGTCTTTAGAACATTTAAATTTAAATGTAGACTTTGGACATGAAAAATATCCTCCTGAATTGGACGTTGATTGTCACTCAACTGAAGTTGCGAAGAATAACTTGAATGATTCAGAGCCTGGCATCCCTCAAATTCTTCATCTGGTGAGTTATGCTTCTAATGAGTTGACTTTGCAACATTTTTGGATTAAAAATTAGATTAGATTCTATTACAGTGTGTTTGCAAGGAGGGAAGATAAATATTCGCCAAACTGCAGATATTGTACAGTAGGAAAATAAAGCAAGGAAAAGAATTAGTGAGTACTAAAGATGGCTGTATCCCTTTGCAGAAAGATAAAGTAACCTCCCGAAAATACCATAAGTAATGTCCATGAGGGATATAATGGCTGAAATAAGACTACACTCCAACTAACGATGCCAAACCCCGGAGAAAAGTGCAGTTCCATAAAACTTATTTACGCTTGCCTTTCTAAAAATCCAGAAAGAGTAGTAGAAAAAAGTGATCTAACCGGGTAGGCAGCCTAATTCAAAACTCCTCAAAAGTATTGAATCGTGTGCTATGGCACTGCCAAGCTAGATTCTAAACTCGCTGAAAATAATGCAGATATCAGGGGACAAAAGTTAATTATCGCCTACAACCATGTAATAGTTCATTATACTTTAGCTTGTGTATATTGACAAGATGCAACTGTTGCTTTGTGGTAGATATGCAGGGGGGGTGATGGAAGTACCATTTCAAGCAAGCGAACTGCACTTCAGCAGTTAATTGAAGTTTCTACAGAAAACGATCCGTCTATCTGGACAAAGGTATGCTTGATTGATTGGATATTTGATCACCTAATCTCGTTCCTGTCCCCAAGTTTTAAGTAAATCTCAGGTAATGTAAGTGCAAACTGTTTTGGAAGAAAAGAGCTGGCCCGTGTATTTGTGATCTTTTACTAACTTTTTGAATGCAATGAACGAAGATTGACATGTAGTTTTATTTAATCAGTAAAAAAATATGTTTTATTATGTTAAACCACATCAACCGATGATTTTGGATTTGTTCATTTAATGAAATGATAGTTTCCTGGTGGATTTGCAGTACTTCAATCAGATTCTGACTGTTGTGCTTGAAGTGTTGGATCATTCAGACTCCCCAGTTAGAGAGCTTGCTCTCTTAGTTGTAGTTGAAATGTTAAAAAACCAGGTTTTTATTTCTTTCATATCATTCTTTAATCTGGTGCTGTAGGGTTGATTAATTAGTACTTGTTCGAAACTACATACATTTGTAACCATACACGTTCGCTCTAGCATTTTTTGGGGCTGTTTTTTTAATAGAAAGTTTCTTTCCCCCCCCAGAAAGATGCCATGGAAGAGTCAGTTGAGATTGTAATTGAAAAGCTGCTTCATGTTACAAAGGATGCTGTTCCCAAGGTACTATTTTATCAAAATATTCTTATTCTAGTTTACTGTTCCCAGTCCCAGCCTCTTTAATTCTTTGTTTAGGTCTCAAATGAAGCGGATCACTGCCTGACTATTGTTTTGTCTCAGTGCGATCCATTCAGATGTTTAAGTGTATGCATTCCTTAATTTTTCTATTTCATGGACTTCCCCGTGTTTGAGAGAGAGAAACTTTCTTTGTAACTTTAAGCTGATAGCTCCGAGTTTGGAATGTTTCAGGTTATTGCCCCTTTACTGGTTACTGAAGATGAGAAAAATCTTGTTACCTGCATAAATTGCTTGACGAAGGTAATTGTTTTTTGCAACGTTTTGTCAGCATTGCAGTTGCACCAAGTGACAGTTTCATATGAAACATTCATCTGAATCTAATTCCATCGTTTCATGTATTCTTTAATTGAGTTCTCTTTAAGGGGGGGAAAAACTATTTTTGCACAAATTCAATTTTCATTTTTTATAATTATTTTGTTTAATACGTGCTATTCCTGGGTTCAGCTTATTGGCCGGCTTTCTCAGGAGGAACTGATGGTTCAGTTACCCTCCTTTCTGCCTCCTCTTTTTGATGCTTTTGGAAACCAGAGTGCAGATGTTCGAAAGGTATTAGGTCCCTGTATGCAATCATTATCTTCTGGTCCCTCTACTTTACAATCCTATTATAAGGCGGTTAAAAAAAAAGCTCCCTATCATCGAGGAGTACCATGACATGTTTTGTTGTTTCAGGGCATTCATGTGCTAAGCTTTCAACTGATCTCCAAAAACTGGCTTTTAAAACTTCAAAACAAGTCTGAAGGCTTTTCATGACTGGGAAATGTTTCCCTGTCGAATAACCGTGACTGTTGTTTTTATTGCCCTTCTTGGAAGTTCGGTTCACTTTGAGACTAGTTCGTTTGGTAGAACTTAGATGGTCCATCAGTTTTAGGCGTACTGTGAAACCTGATTGGGATGGATGCTAGGATCATACTTGTAAATTTACTTCCCATTATGGTTCTGCATACTAGAGCCACATGCTTTGCATCTTCCATTACCTCAACTGCTTTCTGAGTCTCTGTTATCCTTTTAAGCTCATGAACTGAGCTTTTTATTTTCTGTGGCCCTTCAAGGTGACTTGCCATTTGCTAATAATATACACAAGGTGGATAATAAAGGAAGTCGTCTCTATCTAAAAATGCTACTTCCTGGGAGCATTGGGGATTGATTTTACTTTTGTTGCATGAAGTTTCGGCATTTTTCTGATGCGCTTCTCCTTTGTCTGTATACTGTCTTAACTTTATTCTCATTACATATACTATACATTGGATGGTGCAGACAGTTGTGTTCTGTCTAGTGGACATATATATCATGCTCGGGAAAGCATTCTTACCATACCTCCAAGGTCTTAATAGCACGCAGTTGAAATTGGTCGCCATTTACGCAAATCGGATCTCACAGGCCAGGACCGGCACGCCAATTGACGCCACTCAATGATTCTCAGCATGAAGGGAAAGTTTTTTTATTCGATTTGAGATGGTGTCTTGTTTGATTGTTGCGTCAGTGTATTTCTGTATATCGTGTGCATGAGTTTTACGGGTCGGTTTGATTTGTTACTCCCCCTTTTCCCTGCCAATATTTGTTGGATTTGTAGAGTGCTGGTGGGGAAATACAGCGCGGTAAATTGTAATTTACATTGAGAAAACGATATTTCATTCAATGAAAAATGGCTTTGGAGTGATTTATTTCATTAAATTTGTTTAAAAATTTAATTGACTCGTCTGTTTAGCATCTGAGCACGAGAGGATCAACACTCATCATGCAAAGTTGCCCTCAACCAGGAAATCAAAATGGAAATGTAAATAATTTTTTTTTTAAAGTATGTTTGGTATGATATTGGAATTTAAATATTATTTTTATTTAATATTATTTAAATTATGAAATTACTCATATGCCTCTAAAAAAAAGACTAGCGCGGCCCCCAAAATCTAACCCACCATTAACCACCATCAAGAGCCACGGTGTTGCTCACCGGAAAATCAATCAAGTGATATCAAATCAAACTCAAGAATCCATTCAATAAGCATACAAGATTTTTTTGGGTACATGAACATATAAGAAATGAACTAAAAGAAAATTTGGTAGAGCAATCTAGAGGCCTGAAAGAGAATTTCACCCAAGTATTTTCTATCGAGTAACTCCCATGAATCGTGGCAATTTGTGCATCAATGGCGTGATCCACCAAGAAGGCGAGTTGTGCATAATAAGTCATTGTCTTCTTCCCCTTCTACTTCGTTGTCCTCTTGTACTTCACTGTCGTTGTCTGTTCTTCGCTGTGATGAGAAAATGGCACTGTGCGGAAATGAGATAATGATCTGTAGAAATCGAAAACCCATATGAAGAAGACGGAGAGGATGAGCCACTGTCTAGCTTCACTGTCGGCAGAGATCCTTGAAGGATGATTTGGGAACACAAGCCGCCGGAAAAGCTATATCGGCATAGGAGACGGTGGTAGAGATCACTGAAGGCCACTGTTGATTGAGAGACCATCGTTGTCTCCTTGGAGGCTGCCGTCACCATTGCCAAAGGAGGTCGTCATCACCATTGTTGGAGAAAGTTATCGCCGGTGGAAGAGAGGATGGTGAAGAAGATAATTGGCTTTGTTGAAGGATGAGATTAAAAAAACAAAGAGGGTGAAGAATGTAAAAATCTCATTTCCATGGAGTTTTTCAGATTTGTATAGGTTTTTTTAATGGAAGCCCAATTCCTGCTATTTCTTCTTCCCAAACAAACTCTCTAAATCCCATTTTTAATTCCAATTCCACCATTCCAATCTAATTCTATCACAGCAGTGGAATCCAATTCTACTGCTATTTCTTTTCTTTATACTAAACAAACTTTCTTATAAGAAAAGAATTTCATTCTCATATCCATCATCTCCAATTCCATCATACCCATTAGGTTTCGTGAGAATCAAGATTAAAAAGAAACTAACCTGACAATCGTCAACTATGAGGCAAGAGACAGTAAACCAGCCAAAGGTAAATAAACCAGCCAGGGACGCTAAGGACGCATTTGGTCTAAAATTAATGGCGGAAACAGTTTTTTGTTTGTTAAAGGAAAAACAGGTTGCTGTCACATGTCTGCCAAACGTCTTATCCTTCATAACAAAAATATGGGAATCGGGAAAAAGGTAGATTATTTGTCCACATTGATGAAAAAGGTCACCTATGTCCCGTAATAATAATAAACCAAAGTCACCTATATATATATATATTTGTTCAGTGTTCATTGGGTTCACGGGTTGCAAAAAGCACACTGCAAAATTTAATGCTCCTGCTTGCGTTTTGCAACATGCCAATGTAAGAAGCTCAGGAATGCTTGCAATTTTTTTTTAACTGTTATTTATTTGAACTGGTAGATACTTGCGGTGTTTGACAAAGCTTCTGAACACTCCAAAAACACGTTCAACAATGTTTTTTCTCAAAACGAGATAAAAACACTTCTACACTGTTTTTCCAAACGAACCCACTTTATTTTATCGCATTTAGATTACATCTAGGCTATAACCAAGATACTGATCATACAGAGAGAATATCGGCAGAGAAATTATTTTTTTTTTTGTAAAATTTCATTTCTTTGAGATGTAACTGATTAAATCGTTTCATGACCCTAAAAATTTCATCCTTAGTTGTTGCGCTTAAAGCATGAAATTTTTCAATAAACTAATAAAAAATACTTCCAGTTTTTTCAATTATACCACACTCAAACCTAAAAGAAAGTTTTTTTATTCATGTGGTAAGTAGTTTTACCCTCGAAGAGAAGAATACAAATTTAAATATTAAAAGCGTACTTACTGAAAAGGATGAAAACTTTTGAACTCTAAATCGTTTAATCTCATGCTCAAGCTTGAGAGATCCCTTGCTAATAACTCACCAAATGTAGAGCCTCATGTTATTAGGAAGAACTGCGATTTGGGACTTTTTCCTGAGCTGTGAATGTGATTAGTGCAATTTTGTCGTGATCCAAAAAAGAAAAAGTGTTTTGTGGTCAGATGATTATGCGTGGAGGGAATTCTCGTTTGATCACAAACAGTGTTGGATTCATCCTAATGAAAAAAAAACCCTAAAACCAGACTAAAAAAATTTACATTAAAATTTCATATAATTATAATGGGTTAATTTTGCAGATAATTAAACTACTCAAGTCTCTTTAATATAGCACCTTATTAAAGAATTGATATCGATCGATTTCTTTTACATATTTATCAATATTCCGTAGGCAATAACCAACCAAGAGATAGAGAAGAAATTAAGAAAGATGATTAAGGTGTTACAGAAAAAATACATCATATTGGCTAACTTAATTAACTTTATTGATCCAATCAAATTGGTTAATTAGGTTTTATTATATATATATATATATATATATTTGAGATATTACTTCATTTCATAGAGAATTTTGCGTGTGTGTGTTTGGACATAGAAGAATATGATGAGAGGTGTACGTATCTGCTTGGATTATTAACAAACAGTGCTTGGCTGATAGAGAAAGGAGATAAGGACTTGTACAAGGCGTAATTACAGTGAACATCTTCTTGCTTTGCTGCAACTTAACTATTATTGTTTTCTTTAACAATCTTAGGCAAATTGACAGCAGCTCACCAGTGGCTGCAAATTTTTCTTAACCAAAATTGCTATACGGGTTCAACTCATGTAGTAAGAATATAACTTTTTAACAAAAATACAGTCAAGTAAAGAATAACTATTGTTCTTCCACGGAAGAGAGAAATTAAAATTCCCATTCTAGAGTTAAAATAAAGAGGAAGGGGAACTACAGCTGGTGGTAAAGAATCCATCTATATGTGTGTATATGTCTGTGTACGTATATATGAAAATAAATAAAACAGATGATATTCTCAATATAACTAATGTTTTACATAATGCATGTGATTTCCTCTTTCAAAAGTGAAATTATTTAACTAAGTTTATCATGTAAATTAAGAATAAAGTCATAATCTCGTATGTTAAGGGGATATATTACTGCAGAAATAAGATTGTCGACTGTAAGTTGTTAATAGTCAACTACTATATTCCAGGTAATTAATTAAATGCCTGATTGTTAATAATTAATATATAGTTCCTTGCTATCGATCGATGAAGTTAACTTTTTTGCAACAACAAAAAAAGGTGGTTTAATTTCAGTGGTTAAATTTGAGAGGAAAAGGATCGGAAAGACCCAAAAAAAAAATATATTCTTGAAATATTGTGTCTAGCTGCCTCATATAAAACGAGAAAGATGCCCTCCAAGTTTACTCATGATAGGAATATCCCCATTTCTGGAAAATATCACTCTCCCTCAGATTTCTTCAGATTTTCAACCAAATCCAAAGATCTTCCCACACAATATCCAATATTGATATCGCCTCACTGCTTCTTCATCTCTTTCTTGCTTTTTCTTTCCTCTCAGTCTTTAATTCAATTATCTATCTCGCGCCTTTCTTGAGCCCCCCATTGATTCCTATATGTGCGTGTGCCTACATGCATGCATACACACACACACATATATATATGTTCCTTCTGTCCATCGTCTCTCATCATCATCACATACACATAATCCTCATCGTCCTCTTCCACTGGTTTTGCTCTGCCCAAAGAGGATTCTAAAGAAACAAGTTCGTACGTTCCACCCTATTCAGGTCAGTGCAATAAGCTATTATACGTATGCATCAAGACACTAATAACTAACACACGCATACCACTGCCCCCGTGTGTGTGTGTAACATGTATATATAATGATTATATATGCGTGTGTAGAGAGTGAGAGTAGAGAGAGAATGGAGGGTGCTTGTTCGTCGTCTAGAAGGGAGCTGACGGCGCTGGTCGTGGACGATCAAGAATTGTTGAGAAAGATCCATGAGAGAATGCTGAAGAGCGCCGGAGTTGGAATCGTGGAGGCTGTCGAAAATGGGAAAGAAGCCATCGACGTTCACAGAGCAGGCCGAAGTTTTGACCTAATTCTCATGGACCTGGACATGCCCATCATGAATGGCATCGAGGTACGTGATATATATAGATATACAAGTTTGGATTTGGATGATGATTATCACTATTTGAAATTGTTGCATCATGTTGGTGAAATGAATGAATGAAGGCGACGAAGGGACTCAGAGCAATGGGGGTTAAAGGCAAGATCGCAGGTGTATCAGCAAGAGAAGAAGAAGGTCGAGTTACAGAGTTCATGGAGGCTGGGCTTGATCTCTCGTTTCAGAAACCCTTAACCTCTATTGACCTCTCTTCACTTGTTCGCCAGACCAACCCTCTTTAATTCAATCATCATTTCACACTTCCTCTTGTTACTATATAACAATAGCCTTTGTTATTTGCTGCAAACAAGCTAGCTACTTCAAATATAATATTCACCTTACACCAACAATAGGTTCGTTTGAAAAAGAGGTAGAGAAGTGCTTTTACTATTTACGAGGTAAATATGTGGAGGATATTGTCTCGTTTTACAAAAAACACTGTTGAAGATGCTTTTGAGATATTCATAAACTTTGTCAAACACCCCAAATATATTACACTTCTACCTTTGGAACTTGAGTTTCTCTATTAATTTCCATAGCATATATGCACACAAACATATATATATATATATAACATAAAACGTAGGTGTCCATCAACTTATTTCACCGTTGGTTTGTGGCAGGTGAGAATGATACAAATGATTAAGGGGTTAATTATTTTTATGATTATCATCATTTTAAATGTTGAAGGAGCTATATATATATATTTGCAAGTGATGACCCCAAATTTAAGAAGCCATAATTTTTCTACTCCCTCTTATTTTCTAAAAACTTTCAGTAGGCTGTATGAGATTGTGCTATATAGCCATATAGCCACGTGCGGAGCTATGATGGGGTGTTTCAATTGATAATGCCACTTAAAATAACGAGATACATTATATCTGAAATAAATGCATTTATCTGGATATGTGCTTAAATAAGGGCTCAAATTTACTTCCTTTATTTCTATTTATAAGCCACATTCAATTAATTCATATAAATTAATAGAATCAGTTAATGTTACTAAAATTACCTTATTTGAAGAAAATGAAAATTGAAAAAAAAAAAAAATTTGTGACAGACTGGGTGAGGTATCGAGGTGGGCTATAGTAGCCCAAGGACACAAGGGAACGGCCCAAACTTAGCGCAAGAGGAATTGGATATATTTAGTGGACTGGCACATCATCCTTTTTTTTTGTTTTTGCCCAACCATCTCTATTATAAGCTTTAATTCGTATGCAGATTTGGAAAGTTAAACTCAGGAATTGGCTAGTGCCTGCCTCAGGCAAGCTCCGTGTGCTTGTGTGTGTTTGTTTGTTCTGGGTTAATATTAGGTCACGACGACGACGACGACGACGATGATGATGATGATGAGCTAAAAGTCATATATACCCCGCAACTCATACAACATAATGAAGCTGGACACTGAACTCAGTTGCTGCAGAATTAAGTATTCTTACAACATAATTAAGTATTCTTATGATCTTGGATTCGGTTTCAGTACTAATCCATTTGCGTAGCATCCCTCCCCATCGATGAAACGCAACACTTCACTAATCCCTCTTCTTCATTGTAACCCCCAAAAATTCAGCCACAATACAATCACAATTAATTATGTACTTTGTAATTCCTGCTGATACTATTTGTAATTACTTGTGATAACATTTGTAACCATTTATAATCCTCACAATACACAAAGATATTTAAACACAATTAATTATTAAATCCTCAAGATTTAGGGCACAAAAGTTGTGGGTGAGACACCCAACCTATAAACCTTTCACAATATCACACCAACCCATGGCACAAATCTCCCCCATAAGTCACCAACAGAAGTCACAAAAATCGACCATGATCAACCCTCACAATAAACATATAGGTCTATTTATATATATTCCTCAAATAAGTACGTAATATGTTAGACATAACAAAAAGACAAATTGTCAACCATACGTCTAAAATCACGATATAACCATAACGATAAAAACAAATCAGAGTATGCAAGCCCTAAAGTCTGACAATGTACATTTCTCCTTAAAATAGCTTAACTATTAAGCCTGCAGTGATAGCTATTATCAAACTGTTGGCTCCTTCCCTTCACGCCTCGAACCACTAAGTTCCTTTCCTGAAAAAAATAAATATCGATAGGGTGAGATATAAAGTCCAGTAACCAACAATCAATTCATAGAATATACAATACAGGATTGTAAGTCAGTGAAGCAGTGCTAATATACAATATTCAAACAAAATAATGTTTTCCATTCAATACAATCATAATGCACAAGTGATCCCTCCAACCTACTCCTCCATATTACTCCTGACCTCCCACTTGGGTCCAGGCCGACTCCACACCTAAGTGTGAGTCACAATAAAAC
The DNA here is from genome assembly GCA_025593235.1 of Vachellia pachyceras. Classification (NCBI taxonomy): domain Eukaryota; kingdom Viridiplantae; phylum Streptophyta; class Magnoliopsida; order Fabales; family Fabaceae; genus Vachellia; species Vachellia pachyceras. Next base: position 2,360 of record JANTPZ010091034.1, on the reverse strand, counting down.
CTGACCTCCCTCTTGGGTCTAGGCTGACTCCTCACCTGAGTGTGAATCACAATACAGCCAACCACTATGATCAGTAGTGGAGCAACCGCGGATACATTCACAATACATTATACAAGTCCCATCATCACAAGATCACCCGACTACTTCCATACACCTAATATGTCAATTCCCCACAAATGCATAAATTCACAATATGTTACGGATAAAGATAAATTCCGAATAGCTCATCAAACATATCTCTAAGCAAAACATATCCTTTATATATAAAGAAAATACTTCCCACTTCACTAAAATTGAACATATAAAAATAGAGATAAGATTTGTAATACATAATTAAGGTATCGAAAATACCTTACAATCCATGCAAGCATATAAAATGAATTAACATTGGTTACCTCAATTCCAAAATACTTGAAAGTTCAAGCCATGAAGCACCAACCACACTCAAATTAATCTACTTGATCCCAAATCGAACTCTTACACTTAGAGAAGCAATGCCGCCTGGGAGAGAAAGGAGGACGATACTGTGACCTAATGGTTACTGTGCACTGGAGTTACTAATATATATGTGTGTGTTTGGGAAGTTCGTTGGGAGAAATGAGTTTACAGATTTCGAGGTATTTTACGGATTTCAAGATGGTTTTAATGAATTTCGAGATGGTTTTTACAGATTTTGAGATAGTTTTATCTCGACTTACATGCACCGTTTAGAAAACGGTGTTCCCAAACAAGCACTATATCCTGTGCAACTCCTTTCTCTTTTCCTCCTTTTTTTTGTTTTATTTAATATATATACACACACCCACATCTAAATATGTGACGCACATGCACAGCAAAACTCTCCTTTATATTTCTTTTTTTTTTTTTTTGTCAACAAGGGCCACATGCACATATACACACATATATATTTATATATTATAATTTCTTTTCTTTTATTTTGTCTTCTCCTTCTTCCTTTACAAAATCATTCCTTTTTCTTCATTTATTATTTTTCATATATCTCACATTAGGATATATTCTTTTTAAATCAAATGATTACCCAACAAATTATATTTAACACAAGTATTATTTTAAATAACAATTAAATCTTTTAAATAAATAGTATATCTCAAAGATAATAAAAATTGGGATGTTGCAATTAAGTCATTTGATTTAATCATTTAAATAAAAATTGGGATGTTACATTCATCGCCACCGTCCATTTCTAGGTGTGATCTCAGCCGTTATTCTCTTTTTCTTCCAGCCATTACCTTTCCCGCTCGGAAAGCGCAGGTTCAGTCTTTCACCTTTCCCGCTCAGCTCCACTTGTCATCCTCATTCCGGCTCCCACTCACGCCCAGCCTCTCAGGTTCGTTCCAGCTCCGCTCAGGTTCTTTTCTCTAGTCTAGCTTCTCATTTCATCTTTCGTGTGAAGCTTAGAGCTAAACAGAGATGCATTATGTGTTTGTGGGTTTCGGTGCTACCGTAAGGGACTGTCACAATGTGGTTATCGTACTGCAAAACAGAGACCAAGAAAGCTCCTGATATCTCATTTAAACTGGAAGTTCGAAAAAGAAGTTTTTATGCTCAGTTCAAAAACTCAAGTCCAAAATTTTCAAAATTTGAAGTTTCACAAAACTTGCAGTGAAAACTTAAAGTTTTAAATTCAAGTTTTTCAAGCATGTAATAGAACTCAAGTTCCAATTTTCAAAACTTGAAGTTTCACAAAACTTGCAGTGAAAACTTGAAGTTTTGGATTCAAGTTTTCAAACATGTTCCAAAAGAAGTTATATCATTTGAAGCCATAGATCTTATGACAATTGGTACACAAGGTAATGAATTGAAAAGTATATTTATTAATTTCAATGATATGATGTACAATTTTGGGATTGTATGGACTATTTTACAGATTTGACACACTACATTGTAAACTAAATACAAATTCTTTTCTTGATACAGGAAAGTAAAATACACGGTGGACTCTTTTTATTTTTGAGGAATGTTCTTCAGTTTGCTTGTTTTGCTTGCACAGATCAAAGGATGGTGCTTGCTTTACTTTAGGCCTCTGCATAATTCATCTTTGTTGGCATCAATATAACAGACTCCCTGTTCTTGTCAGAGCAGATATTTCCACTCTAGAGGTCTCCATGCAGCAAGCATGGTTCTATTGCCACGTTGTCAAGCCAAGCACTCCAGAGGGCTCCCCTTAAGTACTCTTATCAAGCCAAGTATATATCGATCCATTGGCTCTGCAATATATATAAACATGAACAATCATTGCAGCATATATATGGCAAGAAGATATATTCCACCTTAACTTAAAAAGAGATTATAGCTCTGAGTCGCATGTGTTTTAAGCAATGAATGATATAACTTCTTTT